>JASCZW010015075.1:0-21402 GCA_034211315.2 Aedes japonicus
GTCAGTACCTTCAAGGTGGTGGGGGAATTCGTATACGGCAGACAACGACAGCAGCCCTAAAATCTCGAGGCGCATAATCAGTGGAAGTCGCGTCCACTATGGGCTCCAGAAGAACTTCCGTTCAACCTGCAAGCACTTGTTGTTTTCGAACGCCACGTGCGTAGGACCATCTTTGGCGGTGTGCAGGAGAACGGTGTTGCTCTCGTTAGTAATATTCATTAAATTTATAAATTCTAGTTTCGTTCATGAAATTATTAAATTAAAAATAAGTTGAATATTGAAAATTAAGTCATGGCATGCATAAGTATTCATGGCATAAGTCATGGCATGCATAAGTATTCAGTTTTTGGATCATGCAAATTTGAAAAAGTACGTAAATTTATGTCTTATTCCTTCTTAGTCTTTCCTTCGTTTGGGTGCATCTAAAAACACATAATTTTACATGATTACATGATAACGGTGTGCCCTTATTTGATAACATACATTTGATAAAGCCATTACAGTGCTTAACGATTATCACCAGCAACGATTATCTTCGAGCAACGCAAATTTTATGCTACTCGATTTCCCAACGACGATTACAGCAGTATGTTACGCACTGAACCTTCCTCCTAGATGACCGGTCACGATGGGCTTCAGGGAGTTCAACCATGCCGTACAGCGAAACTTTAACCCATCATCGCCTGCGCCTCACGTCAGTAGCAGTCATCATATAGGGAAGTACCTAGGGGTAGGTATTTCACTCACCTGTTCAGCAGGGCTTACTGCTATTGCCTCTAGTCGTACACACAACAGCTGTTGCCTCGGTTGCAGATTATTAGACCGGCAGAAAGAAAGCTAACCTGATTGAACTTATGCAATCTTCTCCAACCAACCAGCAGCGGACGAACGCCAGCAGCCACCCTCAACTTTGAAACATTTGTTAGATGATAGTTCGTGTGTGCGTGTAAAGTGCTTGGAAAAAAACATATAGCAAAAACGCGCGAGTTCCAACGCTGACTTTAAATCACCAGATGTTTTGCTCAAACATTTAGGGGAGATGGAGGGTCTCGATCGGTGAAAAAATCATTCGTCGTTTTAGATCAATGAAGGTGCACGACAGACACATAATGTATTGAAAGCTTTAATGTAACATCGAACAATTGGCATATTGCGCCCAAGCTTCTCCTATATTTTTCGTGCGGCCGCACACCTCAGGACTGGCATAAATGCATGAGCGAAAGAAACCCTCTCTCTCTGAATCTTCAGTATATGTACAACTGACGAAGTGAAAGAGCTTTCCAAAACCTGTACCACACGGTGCGAGTTTATGTGAAGTACTTTGACGATCGAGAAACGCCAGCAAACTGTAACATAATCAATTAATGTTCGATATGTATCAGTAGATAGTTAGATCTACCACCCACTGAACAGGCACGTCGTGATGAGTTTGAAAAGCAAAACACGTAAGCTGTTAACTTGAAGGAACAATTGGAGTTTTGTAAATTGCTCGCCAAATAAACAATTGTATGTTATGCACTCGGAAACGACACACGGGTTTGTAAAATTATCATTTTTCGCTAAAGGCATCGTTAAGTGTAAAACATGTGTTAACTGGCGCTAATAAGCAACAATGTATATCATTTGATTGTTACTTGAGTATTGCCAACGACGATTTTGGTAGGCTTAATGGTCGTTTGTCACTTGATTTAGTTAGCAACTAACTGATTTTTAATCCAGTTATCCAGGTAAATCAGTTATAGAGTATATATCCCTTGACTCGGTTTATTGCATTTATAAATGTAACTCGTTAAGTGATTGAGCTGGAAACAATATTCAGCAAACTAGAAATTAGAAAAAAAAAATTAGTATCTTCCATTTAATTCCAACTACCTTTGCTTGTCATCGACAGATACGCGTATTTCGTGCAGACTTCTTCAGTGTCTCGCACTGGACTCGGTCGAGTTATTAGTACGAGACACTGAAGAACTCTGCACATTGTAGACGAAATACGCGTATCTGCCGAAGATAAGCAAAGGTAGTTGGAATTAAATGGAAGATACTAATTTTTCTTCTAATTTCTAGTTACAGGTATTCCACTAAACAGCTCAAACCCTCTAGGATTCAATATTCAGCAAGTTACACATTAACTTAGATAACACGAAAAGGAAAAAACTTAATTTGTAAAGACAAAAACTCTAGGCGCATACAGAGTAATGTTGGTCTATAAGCAGCATATTGGGTCTATTGATGGATGCAATCTTGTCATACTGATAGTGTTTTCCTAAAATGTATGTTTATTATTGTCTTCGGCGTTTCATTCTATTCGACTCACTCAAAATATCTCAGAACAAATTGAAACACTTTAGTAGCACTGACATATGATTATCCATATGAAAAGCATTATGACTCGTACAAAATAGATTTGGTTGCTTATGATTTGGTTTGGTTATGTAATTTGGAAAATATGGTAGGGAACGGCTTAAGCACCCCGGGACTTTATTCCAAGCATGGGGTTAACGTTAACCTACAACGCTCATTTTTGCAATAAAGGGCGAACACGAAATTATTGCGACACATTCAACAGGGCATAACTTTTTTACCATTGGGTAAAATCAACCAAATTTCAACCACTTTCTCATTGATGTGTATTGTTCACATGCTGTCAAACTCGAAGTCGTGTTTTTCGATTCAACGAAAATGGAGGTGAACCAACGCGAGTCGAGAGAACAAATTCTTTCCAAACACCTGGAATTTCCTGACCTGTCGCACCGGCAGTTGGGAAAAATGTTGAACATTCACCATTCAACTGTCTCCAGAGTGTTGAAGCGGTTCCAGGAGCGGTTGACGTTGGACCACGGCAAAGGAGCGGAAGAAAACCGGGACCGGAGAACAAAAAGACGGAGGGAAAGGTGAAGCGGATGATTAAAGCAAATCCCAACTTCTCAAGCCGTGATTTGGCTAAAAAGATGGGCATGTCGCAGAGCTACGTCCAGAATGCAAAGAAGAGAGCTGGACTTACATACAAGGTACAGAACTTCCCAAGCCGCGATGAGTCTATGAGAACTGAGAACTGAGAAACTGGTACCGGATGACACAGTAAAGACTTTGATGGAGGGCATCAAGCGAAAATGCGTTCAATTTTAAACTCAAGGCTCCATCGATTAACTTTTCTTTTGATTTTTGAATTAAATATATGTATAAAACTACCCCAAAATTTTGGTTTGATTCTAAACATTATAAGAAAATTGTCATGACATTTTCGGTGTCGGAATAATTTCGTGTTCGCCCTTTATGGTGCTCCATCTAGTGAAGCACCATACTGCAAACAATGAGCGTTATAGGTTAACGTTTATCCCGTGCTTGGAATAGGGTCCTGGGGTGCTTAAGCCGTAACCTACCCTATACAATCACATTTCCACACATTTCCATTGGAAAAACACTTAAGTTTTACTGTGTAACAAATACATTAGGCCATAGTTGGGAACATAGGAAATGATATGTTCCTGAAATTAGGTCTACGGTTTTCTGGTCAAATGAATGTCCAGTGGCTATTCTTAGTACATCTAGGATGCACCTCTTTGCATATTATTGGCTCAATTTAGCCAAATTTAGGCCATTTTAAGATTGTGAAGATAATGTATTCAGCTACATGTTTTTTTTTTTTGGCTGCCACCAGATGTCGCTTCAGGACCTCCACATCTTCATGTTTTGACGTAGACTACGTCTTACGGCAATGGTAGAGTGTCAATTTTTTAGAGCAGCTCTTCAGCAGCGCCTTCGCTCTTTTTACCCGATCTAGTTTCCACCCCACCGAAAGGTCTTGAATATTCTGAACCTTGTAAGGCTTGGTCTGAAGTTTTTCTTTCAGGATCCGGCGGAGACACCGATCCAATATGTTCCTCCGACAATTCAGGATTTCACCAGGGGGCACCAGAGTAGCTCGACGTCCCTCACCATACCGTTTTTTTTTTGTACTTCAGGTCTCCAGCTATCTTTTGACTGTACGGTATACATAAATCGGACAGCTCACGAACTATGATTTTTTACCGGTTTCCAGTTCGGAAAAAGACAACCGACGCATTAAGTTTCTGTTCGAGATCCATTTTCCGGATAACACTCGATTACAAAAGTAACACATACATCCACTGACAGCCAAGACACAATGTAAACAAAGCGACAAGGGGTCGACTAATACAGTTTCACGTGCAACGTAATAATGACTGTTGAAGTAATGAAGCAGTTCAATTGCCAGACTCTGTAAAAAGTTATGTAAATCGAAAAGGTCAATCAAGTTTATAGCTTTAAAGTTACAAATAAAGCCTCAACTGCTTAAGAACACATGAATCCTGATGATGTCGATAAAGATTTTGTCGATTTTAATGAATTTATAACATATTTGATACATAGACCGAATGAAGGGGCTATGCTCTCTCGTTACCCTTTAGCTCAATATTTTCCCTTTATAAAGGAAGTGGCTCTTATGTAGGTCTAAGGATCTAGGGTTCGGCCACAGCTTAAAGTTGAAATATTTTCCCCTCTTTATTACTCTGAAAACCCAAAATATACATTACAACTGTATCGATGACATATCAAAATAAGACAAATTTAAGGACAGGCAATGTTTATCAATATGCCCAATTCTAGATCCATAGACCCAAATTAGAATCCTTTCCCTGCTATCAGTCGATTACTCAATCCTCGCTTACTTTTAGAACAGTTTATTCAAAAATCATTTATGAAGAAGTTTGATAAAATTGGGTTACCGATTTTAACGTTTCGTGTATTCCTCTTTTCAATTCTAGATGCCATTTTAAATTTCAAAAATAAGAGCATAACGCTAAAGTGAAATGTTTTCGAACGCTAGTAACTTTCATGCGACTGAACGAAATTAGGGGCTATGCATAAACCACGTAGACTTTTGTTGGGGGGGGGGGGGGAGGTTGACTAAAGTTTACATTCCATATAAAATTAAAAAAAAAAAGTCTACGAGGGAGGAGGGAGGGGTTGAAAATTTTCAAAAATGCGTCTACGTGGTTATGAACAGACCCTTAGTTCATTCATAGACAATTCAATTGGAAGAAATCACAATTTTTGTTTATATTAAAAAAAATTTAATCAGTATAAGGAGTTCAATTATGTGCTTAAAATTACCTACTTTTGCTCCCATACAAATCTGAATAGGAACAAACGCTGTACATTTGGTGTTCGCAATCAGGGTCTTCAAAAACGGGAAGCAAAGTGTTTAAAACTGCCTTTTTTCATTTAATTAAGTTTCATTCTACATTGAATAATGTGAATTAATTTTATAATCGAGCCCGTCCAAGTTACAAATTCACGTGATCATCTTATTTCCAGACAATGCTACTCACGCTAGTAAACAACACTCATATACTTACATACTTTGAATTTTTCAATTGGTTTGACTCATGCGATTTGCTCACAGAGTACTGTTTTATATTTGTGTAATTTGATGAATTAAAGCGATTTTTGCCAATTTTTTTTGCTCCGTCTTCTTGGGGAGTTTTTTTGTCGCTCAATGGTCACCAAACCCGGCCGTACACCAAAAGCGAACTGTGGCAAAACCACACATCGTTACAGCGCTGGCGATAATATTCGTGCTTTTCCTAAAGGCTCTACGGAATCAAATTGCACATAGAGGGATTCCATCCGGAATGTGCCGGAAATCCCAAAAATCATACCCGATCATCATTGATTTGGATGAAACTTGGCACATGAGTTCGGTACGTTGGAAAAAAAAAATTCCACTGGTGTTAAGATAATTTGGGTTCAACAGTAACTTTTGAGATGGGCGTATGTGTTTTTTCAACATTTTACTTGAAAAATCGTAGTTCAAAAACCATTACATTTAGAGAAAAACTTTATATAAGGGAATAGTAGGGAACTAAAAAGCCTTTCTTAAAAAAATATACACAGAAAAAAATTTTTTTTTTCATAAAGAAAAATCAAAAATAATGACTAAAAATAAAATATCTAAAAAAACATATTTTTAATATTTTTTTAATTTGTTGTATGGAAATTTGAGGAAAAAAGACACGTTTTAAAAAAAACTATAGGATGGACGCTCTTATAATAAAAAAGTTTTTTAAATAGCGAACTTTGGTGTATATTTCAAATTTTGGTTATTCATTCTTATAAATAAATTTTGATGTTACAATATGGTTTTGGAGATCATTACAAACAATAATGATTACAATGATAAACCACGTAAACGCAACCGTTTTCAAGATATTTCTGATTTTCTTTCAATAAAATTTCAAAACCTCAAAAAGTACGCCCTTTTCATAAATTACTCGTGATATTAAAACAACAATAGCTAACGATTGTTTCTCTTGTGTTTTTAGCCTTTTTAAAACACATGTATGTGCCTCTTACTTACTCTTAACAGCTCGTCGATTGAAAAAGCTTCACTTAAAGTTATAAGACAAAAATAATGAATTATGGTTGGATTTATATTTATATATACCATTTATTAGTCTCGGTCATTGATAATATTACATAAACATTATATAAACTATTGATTGCTTTTATATATATTATGAATCCTGCCTTCTTCGATCATTCGAAAACAGTTTTACAAAACTTCGTTTTCTGAAATTGGAACGAATGAGTGGTACTTTTGTGTACCTGCAATCGTTTTAGTCTGTCGGTAAATTTCATTTCATTCTGCTACCCCTGTTCATACTCTTCATGTGATACATAACAAAACGACATTTTTGTTAAACAATCATCACTTTTTTGGTTCGCCCATTCGAATAACTCTAATGCACTTTTTATAGGGTGTTCATGTTGTACAGCAAGGCTTGCATATCTTGCCATTCGTTTTAATGTACCACCAATTGCATCGCAAGGTCCCTTACCGTGGGATGTTGCGAGAAATGCCATTCAGCATCAATATTGTATTTCTTTTAAACTTACAAAGGCTTGCAAAGTTCTTCCTATTTTTATATTGGGATGCTGCCCCGTCAGACATAAACGTAGCTTTCTTTACTTTAATTTTTGTTTGCAAAAAGCTTATTAGTTTTGAAATAAACACCTGCACCGCAATCGTATCATGTTTCAACACTTCTGAGATAACAATGAAACTGATATTTTTAAGTATTCCAGATTCCGTGTAATAAATGACAAAGGGTGAATAGTGGCTTGCTCATTACTCCAATAACTACTTTGAACAGCATCTTGAAAAACAAATGAATAATTTTCAGAAAAATCACAAATTATTATTACTTCGCCGTCTTTAAGACAACTTTTATAATCTCTCAAGAAACTAGACTGCTGAGATTTGACAAAATCGTGGGATACTAATTGTTCCAACTTTTCACAAAAATAAGCAATAAATTCATCAATTGGTTTAACAAGTGTCTCTAAACTACATCTATCAGTTGAAATCCATTGCTCAAAAGATATTTCAACTAAACCACGTTTTTCTAATTTGTCTGTTAAACTACTCTCAAAATCTGAAAAGCCTGGACATCGTTCGCATTCACGGAGGTAACATTTTTAGTTCTAGTTGATGAGCTACATAATATTTCTTCAAAACACAATTTATAATCATTCTCGAATGAATATTTTCTAAGACCATGAAGCATCAAGTTAATGTTCTCATGAATGGTGCAAACACAAATGTTATGAGAACCTGTGCTGCCAAGTAATTTGCAATGCTTTGGTCTTAGTGCTGCAAAACTAAATCCAACAACATTTTGATGCATCTCTTGAAATTTAATGAAAGCTTCTCTTAATGAACAAACTAAAAGGCGCTTTTGAATATGAACCCTCTTACCTTCACTCCTCACTGAAACGTAGTCGTTCATACCAGGGGTTGCTCGTGTAATCTCATCACTGTCGTAAAATTGCAAAATTTGGTTTTTATTTCCGGGTTCAGACCGTGTCCCAGCTTTTCGTTAGGGGCAGCTAAAACACCTTCGTGCTTTGCAAGGAATTTGGCTTGTGATACGATGTACTTGTTTGTTATTCCAAATTCTGCCATTACTCTTTGATTTGTCCAAGATTGTGGTAAAACCGAAAGTATCCTTACTTGATCGTCCCTCGAAGTTTCTGGATCAGCATACCGGTCCTTTAGCTGCGCGATTATTTCGTCATATTCGGCTGCTTTCACTTTCAATTGTTCAGGTCATCCTCCTCCGCTTGATCCCCAAATATGTGTGTCCGAATGCCGTTTGAAACATCTTTGAACTTTTCGCGGGCATAATTTACGTTCAGGAACTTTTTAGCCGATATTGGCGAAACGTTGATTCCAACTACGCCCTTGTTAAATAGCTCAATATTATGGCGCCTTGAATAATCTTGCACACTGCTATCAGATGGCACTGACATTAATGATATTGCCGATGGCGTTTCCTCGAGACCATACAAGTCTACTTGCCGTGATGTAGATGGTTGTGGATCCATAATGTTAGTAATTGATGGTTTCTCACTGAGGCTCCGAAATTGCAGCATGGGATTGTTCCGTTCTATTTAAATGCAAACGACAATTATCACAAATCATCAAAGAAGTGTCCAAATGTGTTTTGCCCATAAACTTGAGTTTTTGACATTTTGTTCGGTTAATTTACGAAGGTTTTTGAGCACCGTTTAGTGGAAACGGCATACAACACTTCTTCATGTTAAACTCCATTTTCAGTTCACTCAGATAGATTTTACTGATGAATGCGACTATGTATG
The DNA here is from genome assembly GCA_034211315.2 of Aedes japonicus. Lineage (NCBI taxonomy): Eukaryota > Metazoa > Arthropoda > Insecta > Diptera > Culicidae > Aedes > Aedes japonicus. Next base: position 8,683 of record JASCZW010015075.1, read on the forward strand.
AGCATATATATTGGCTGTGGTACCTTTGGAAATGCAGGTATAAAACATCTCTGGTAGTTTACAGGCAGCGTACATTAGCTGTTTTTTTATGAGAAGATATACCTGACATACGTTATAGCTGCTGTTTGTCTACCTACCTTAAACAATATGTGTTACTTTCATCGCTACATCACCGAACTGTTCGGAGTGTAGTTTTCACACACTACACCCGACCTCTAACATCGTTGGAGCTTGGCAAAATAGTCAGCAGTTCGATTAATATGCTTCTTCTATATGACCCTCCGCATAATTTCATCATCTGTCCATTTCACACTTGTCGCCCCTGCGACATCTATCTCGCTGTTACTTTCATCGCTTTAGTAAATTCGCTCCCTTCATTCTCTGAGCGGCCCGACCGATACAGCCATAAAACAATTATAAATATATTGATTGCAATATTAAAACAATAGTGCTATTTATCTTGTTCTTTTCAAATGAGTCTTCTTATCATCCTGATATCAAAAGAAAAGAGGACATTAGAGTAATGTGAACGTTATAATATGAAGATCTTGGAAAATTTATCATTTCTGGTGGAAATCTCGATTAACTTAAGAAAGAGCGAATTTTCTGAGGTTTTTTCATTCTATTGAAATAAAATCCGAAAAATCTCGAAAACGGTTGCGTTCAGGTGATTTATCATTATCATCATTATTGTTTTTAATGATCTCCAAAATCATACTTGTATAATTAATTTTCATTTATAATAATGAATAACCAAAATTTGAAATATGCACCAAAGTTCGCTCTTCGGAAAACTTTTTTATTATAAGAGCGTCCATCCTAGAGTTTTTTTCAAAACGTGTCTTTTTTCCTCAAATTTCCACAAAACAAATTTGAAAAATATTAAAAATATGCTTTTTTTATATTTGATTTTTAGTATTTATTTTCGATTTTTCTTTATGAAAAAAATTTTTTTTCAGTGTACATTTTTTTACAAAGCCTTTTTAGTTCTCTACAACTCCCCATATAAAGTTTTTCTCTAAATGTAATGGTTTTTGAACTACGATTTTTCAAGTAAAATGTTGGAAAAAAACATACACCCATCTCAAAAGTTACTCTTGAATCCAAATAATCTTAACACCAGAGGATTTTTTTTTTCAACATACCGAAGACGTGTACCAAGTTTCATCAAAATCGAAGATAGTTGAGTTTGGTGACCGACCGATTTGGCGTGGAATCATTCAACTTCTAAATGGCTGTAACTTTTTACCCGGTGGGTATTTTCTATTGAAATTTTGGGTGGAATTAGTTCAATGTGTATTTGTTTACGCTGTGTAAGTTTTACTATCAGATGTGCAATCATTGCGAAGACGGAGTCGGAAGAACAGCAGCGACACAAAGAAATTTAGCGCACGTGCTAAAAAATCTGGATCTTTCTCATCGTATCGTGCGCAGGAAGCTGGGAATGGTACATTCTACGGTGTCTCGTGTTTTAAATCGGTACCAACCAACGTTTGACCATCGATCGGAAAGAAAAAAGTGGCAAAAATGGATCTCCGTGTAGTGTTAAGGATCACAAGCGGATATTTCAAGCTTTCAAGAGGAATCCCAACAGTTCAGTTCGAGATGTGGCGAAGGAACTGAATCTAATCAAAACTTTCGTGTAAGATGCGAAAAAACATGCAGGATTACACACGTACAAAGTCCAAAAGGCGCCGAATCGCGAAAAATCCGGTGTGGAGATCACGTGCACGGAAGCTCTACACCCAGATGTTGACGAAACCACATTGCCTCGTTATGGATGATGAGGCGTATGTAAAAGCAGACTTCCGGCAGCTTCCGGAGCTCCAGTTTTCCACTGCTCATCATAAATTCGATGTCCCTGAGGACGTTAGAAAGCAGAAGATGTCAAGGTTTGCCAAAAAATATATGATTTGGCAACCAATTTGCTCGTGCGGAAAGGGGAGCCATTCGTGACAACTGGAACGGTCAATGGGCAGGTGTACCTAAAAGAACGCCTCCAAAAGCGTCTGCTTCCTCTTCTGAGGTCACACGATGGTTCTACGATTGTCTGTCAGGATTTAGCCTCGAGCCATTACTGGAAAGAGGTTTTGGAGTGGTACAAGGCTAAGGAGGTCAATTCCGTGCCGAAGCATCTCAACCCCCCGAACGCATCGGAACTGCTGCGAATTGAAAAGTACTGGGCCATCATAAAACAGGTACTTCGGAAGCATCCTAAGGAAGTGAAATCGGAGGAAGATATGAAGAAAAAATGGATTGCCACGCATAAAAAAGTTGGTCCAAATGTAGTATAGGACCTTATGGTAGTGTAAAGAAGAAGGTTTCGTGCAATTGGATATCGTTTTTGACCCATTTTCATGTATGTTTGTTGTTCTAGATGCTCCATGTTGTTGTGAAGTTCAAGCCATAAATCTATTGAGTCATACTCAAACAAACTCACGGAGGTTGTGTGTATAAAAAGTAATCTATTTTTCTGCATATTAGATATCCTATGTTCTTTAAAGTCATCTTGGAGTTCAGATCAAATGATCTACTAGATCACTCATAAGACTCATTGGCCTTATTAATGCAGAATACCCCAACCAGACTCAAAGAGACGATACGAATGGAATATAGTCCCTTTTCCTCCATGTGAAAATGTTCTAGGTTCTCCAAATTGTGCTGGAGTTTTACATAATTCGTTGCCATTAGTTCAATCATGATAATCTCTAAGTCACAGTGTGCGCCAGCGACGGTGGATGTTGACTGTTGAAATGTCATAAATTCAGCTGTCAAAGTCATATGAAAGAACATGAAATAGTGTGCTGCCGGATTTGCGAATTTATAGATCAAAATTTCAAGTGATCTCAAAACGATCGAGCGACTGCAGTAAACGGTGTAAAAAATGTTTAATGAGACATGTTTCGAAAAACGAATCGAAATGTTGTTTTGTGATCAATTTGTGTACCTTAATTGTTCCATCAAAAAACTCTTATTTTTTCACAGATTGTAAATTGAAATTGAACTTGACTTGAATTGAAATTCCCGACTTTTACCGCATATTTCCTGATGATTTTTGGATTACCGCATTTTCCACCGCATTTCCCGATTTTCCCGAATTTGTGGACATCCTGTATAAGGAAAATGCACCAAACAATCAAAACAGAAATCCATAAAAGTGCTTCGAATCATAATGCTGTTTACAGCAAAGCTGTTCCGCATTATTTGGATAAAAAAACTTGATAACCAGAATGTCTGTACAAACTTAGAACTACCCGGAATAGTTTAGATAATCAGAGAGAAGTTTTTTTTACCATATAGAACAATTTTGTAGCGTTACACGATGATTATTCCTCATATTAAACTTTCTTCGATACATTTATGGACAAGCCTAAAACACACGTATGAACGAGACGGAACAACGGTCTCGTTCATACGTGTTTCATTAATATATATTATCGAAGAAAATTATTGAAGATAAATAATAAACAACCCACTTCTAAAATCTGTTGTTCTGTCGCAAACAAAAAAATATATGGAATACAAACTATTCAGTGATTCTAGTTGTACGAACATTCGATTATCAAGTTTTGTGTTCAAATAATGCGGAACCTTTGCTGTAAGCAACATTATATTCGAAACGCCTTTATAGTTTCTGTTTTGATGTTTGTGGAGCACTCACCCGCTGCAGGATGTCACATTCAGGAAATCAGGAATGCGGCTGAAAATATGACAATCCAAAATCATCATGTGGGAAAATATGCGACAAAAAATCGGGAATTTCAATTCAAGTCGAAATTCAATTTGTGCAATCAACAGAAAATGAGTTTTTTGATGGAACAATTAAGGTAAAATTGATAAAGCAACATTTTGATTCGTTTTCGAGCATCTCTTCATGTGTGCACCGATTTGATCGCTCGATCATTTGAATCGCTGGTACGTCCATCATTCGCCGTCAATCGCTGCATATTTCATCGTTGCTCATATAAACGAACGGCTGGTATGACATTTCAACGTCAGCATCAAATCGTCGCTGGTACTGTGACAGGGTATCGTGATTGAACTAATGTAACGAAGGTATCCATCAACCAGACTCCCGGCTTTTGGAGAGGAACTAGAACATTTTGCATGGAGAAAGGAGACATATTCCATTCGTATCGTCTGCAGTCTGTTGGGGTATTCTGCGTGTGGGCCAGTAGTCTTTATGTGATCTAGTAGATCGTTGATACAGGCGAGCGAAGAACATAGGACAATATGCAGAGAAAATACGCAGCCTCATGGAGTTGTTTGAGTATGATTCAATGTTATGGCAATTTCACGCTCGATATACATGAAGTAAAAACGATATCCAACGCAGACCTTCTTCTTGCACTTCTCATAAGATCTATGCTCTATTTGGATAACATGCGTGGCAGCAATCCATTTTTCTTCTGTATCTTCATGGAATTTCGCTCCTTAGGATGCTTCCGAAGTGATACCTGTTTTATGTGGCTAATCTTTGATTCGCGGCAATTCAATGCGTTCGAAGACGAATGCTTCGGCGCAGGTGTTGCCTCTGGCGCTGGCCGAAGACATAACCGATATTAACCGAATCCTGACGAACAATCGATAAGTTGAACCATCGTCAGCCTCAGAAGGAAACGACATTTAGACACGCCTGCCGATGAGCCATTGTCCCCTTTCCACGCAGGCAAATTAGTACCCAAATCATCTTTTGTGATATGACATCGCCGCCAGCGTCCTCAGGGAGCATCGAATTTATGATGAGCGATGGAAGAGCTGGAGCCGGTAAAGTCCTTTTATACGCCTCATCATCAACGAAGACGATGGTTTCGTCAACATCTGATGAAACTCATGCACTCCACTTATAGCGATTCGGCAGCGTGTATAATCCTGCATGTTTTCATCTTACGAAATTTGCGTTAGTTGCCATACATCTCGGCTGGTGATTCCTGAAAACTGAAATATCGCTTGATCCTTAACTACGAGTCCATTTTGCCACTTTCTTGAACGTTCTTCGATTAAAACACGGACATATTAGAATGTACCATTCAGCTTCCTATGGTCTGATGAGAAGACAGCGCGTATCGTCTTTGTGTAAACGCTGTTTAACTCGCCGATATTCTTGTGATGCGCATCTGATAGTAAAACACGCAGCATGAAACAAACCGCATTAATATTCCACGCCCCGAAAATTTCGGCAGTAAAAGTACGGCCATTTAGAAGTTGAATGAATTCGCATCGGTAAATAAACTATCTTCATTTTGATGAAGCAATGTACGTCTTCGTATGTTGAAAAGATCCGCTGATGTTAAGATTACTGAGATTCAAGTAACTTGAGATAGTGTATATTTTCCAGCATTTACTTGAAAATCGTAGTTCAAAACCATTACATTTAGAGAAAACTTATATAAAGTGAGAGAACTAAAGAGACTGTAAAAAATATGCACTGAAAAGAATTTTTTCATGAAAATCGAAATAAATACTAAAATCAGATATAAAAAGACATATTTACAATATTTTTCAAATTTGTTTTGTGGAAATTTGAAGAAAAGACACGTTTTGAAAAACTCTAGGATGGACGCTCTTATAATAAAGGGATTTTCCGAAGAGCAGACTTGCATATTTCAAATTTTGGTTATTCATATTATAAATGAAATTAATTATGCAATGATTTTGGAGATCATTAGAAACAATAATGATATAGATCATCACCTGAGCGCAGCCGATTTTCAGATTTTCGGATTTTATTTCAATGGAATGAAAACTGAAGCCTCAGATAACTCTTTAAGTTAATCGAGATCTCCACCAGAAATGATAGATTTTCCAGATCTTCATGTTATAACGTTACGCATTACCTACTAATGTCTCTTTTCTTTTGATATCAGGATGATCAGAAGCTCATTTGAAGATACAAGATAAATAGCACTATCTGTCAATATTGCAATCAACATATTTATAATTGTTTTATGGCTGTATCGATCAGATCACTCAGAAGATGAAGGAGCGAACTAGCTAAAGCGATGAAGCAACAGCTGAATAGGCGCATGTCATGACAGTGATCGAAGATGGACGAGATTATGCAGTCGAGTCATATAGAAGAGCATATTAATCAGACTGCTGACTATTTGACTCAATCAACGGTCAGGTGTAGTGTGTGAAACTACACTCCGAGCGGATTCGATGATGTGGCGATGAAACATAGTGTTTGAAGTAGATGAACTGAAATAGCAGCTGCAGCATGTCAGTATATCTTCTCATCGAAGCAGCTAATGTACGCTGCCAATGAACTACCGGAGATGTTATGCCTGCATTTCCAAAGTACTGCAGCTCAATATATATCGCTCATACATAGTCGCATTCATCAGTAAAATCTATCTAGTGAACTGAGAATGGGATTTGATATGAAGATGATTGTATGCCGTTTCCCCTAGACAGTATCAAAAAGCCTTCGTAAATTAACCGGACAAATGTCAAAGACGCTCAAGTTTATGGACAAACACATTTGGGCACTTCTATTGATGATTTGTGATAATTGTCGTTTAAATCGGAACAATCCATGTGACCTTTCATAGTGAAGAGCCAATCAATTACCCAACATTATGGATCCGCAACCATCTACATCACGGCAAGCGGACGTATGATCTCGATAACGCCATCAGCGATATCAGTAATATCAGTGCTATCTGACATAGCGTGTGCAGATGCCAAGATCCATAATGTCAGCTGCTAGCAGAGCGTAGCTGGAATCAACGTTTCATCAATATCGGCTAAGCTACTGGGACGTGAATTATGCCGCATGAGATTCAAAGATGTTTCCGACGGCATGCATGTTATATTTGAGGATCAAGCTGAAGATGACCTGATGAAGTGAAAGCAGCCGAAATATGACGGAATATCGCGCAGCTGAACAGAACGTATGCTCGATCCGATAACTCGAGATACGTTCCAGTTACACAATCTTGGACAAATCAAGGTAATGGCAGAGTTTGAGTAACAAACAAGTACATCGTATCGCAAGCTAAATTCTACTGCAGAACACGAAGTGTTTTAGCACTTCAAAGCTGGGACGCAGTCTGAACCGCAAATCAAAGACCAAATTTTGCAATTTTACGACAGTGATGAATTACGCGAGCAACCTGATACATGACTACATTTCAGTAGTGAATCAGGGATTCAAAGCAGCGCATTTATGTTCATTAAGAAGGCTTTCATTAAATTTCAGAGATACATCAAATGCTGTTGGTTGCTCTTTGCAGCACTAAGACAAGCATTTGCCAGTACCCTGGCAGCTAATTCTGCATAACATGTGTTGCACCATTCATGAACATTAACTGATGCTTCATGTTTAGAAATATTCATTCGAGAATATATAAATTGTGTTTTGAAGAAATAATATGTAACTCATCAACTAGAACTAAAATGTTACCTCCGTGAATGCGAACGATGTCAGACTTTCAGATTCGAGTATTTAACAGACAGAATTAGAAGAACGTGGTTTTGGATGAAATATCTTTTGAGCAATGAATTTCAACTGATAGATGTAGTTTAGAGACACTTGTTAAACCAATTGATAATTTATTGCTTATTTTGTGAAAGTTAGGAACTAGTATCCACGATTTTGTCAAATCTCAGCAATCTAGTTTCTTGAAGTTATAAAGTTGTCTTAAAGACGGCAGTAATAATAATTTGTGATTTTCTGAAATTATTCATTTGTTTCAGATAGCTGTTCAAAGTAGTTATTGGAGTAATGAGCAAGCCACTATTCACCCTTTTGTCATTTATTCACGGAATCTGGAATGCTAAAATATCAGTTTCATGTATCTCAGATATGTGAGCATGTTATTGAAGTTAGTGTTTATTTCAAGACTAATAACTTTGCGAAAAACAAGTAGGAAGCTGCGATCGAGACGTATCCTCAATGCTAATAGGAAGAAGCACTTTAACGACTATGAGATTAAATGCATATGATAACGAATAGCCATTGCTGCAGCATCCGCGGTAAGCTGATGACTGTGAAGTCATTAAAACAGAATGGCAAGATGTACTACTAGCAACATGAGCACCCTATAAAGTGCATTAGAATTATTCGAATGAGCAGCAAACAAAGTGATGATTATTTAGCAGAATGTCGTTTTATATATCACATGAAAAATATGGACGAGAATTAACAGAATGGATGAAATTTACCGACGAACTAAAACGGTGCAGGCACACAAAGTACTCATTCGTTCAATTTCAGAGAGCGAAGTTTTGTACAGACTGTTTTCCGAATGACGAAGAAGGCAGGATTATATGTATATAGGCGATCAATAGTTATATAATGTTTATGTAATATTATCAATGACCAGACTAATAAATAGTATGCAAATATAAATCAACCATAATTCATTATTTTGTCTTATGAAGTGAAGCTTTTCAATCGACGAATGTTAAGTAAGTAAGAGAACATACATGTTTAAAAGACTAAAACACAGGAAGACAATCGTTAATATGATTGTTTTAATATCACAGTAATTATGAGAGGCGTAATTTTGAGGTTTTGAAATCTTATTGAAAGAAGAATCAGAAATATCTTGAAAACGGTTGCGATTCACGTGGTTTATCATTGTATTGTAATGATCTCAAAACCATGTTGTAACATCAAGGTCTATTTATGAGATGAATAGCCAAGGTGAAATATGCGCAGAGTTCGCTATTTGTGAAAGGCTCTTTATTATAAGGCGTCAAATCTATAGTTTTTTGGAAGCGTGTCGCCTCGATTTCCGCTGGCAGTAGATATTAAAATATGTTTTGTTATTTTAATACTGATCATTATTTTTTCGTTTCTTATGAAAAAGATTTTTTATATATTAACAGAGAAATTAGTTCACTATTCCCTTATATAAAGTTTTTCTCTAAATGTATGATAGTTTGTTTTCAAGTAAAAATGAAAAACACATGCATACATCTCAAAAGTTATGTTAGACGGAATCTTGGCGCCAGTGGAATTTTTTTATACCATGTGCTGAGTTTCATCCGTCAATGATGATCAGGTATGATACAGTTTTCCATGCATTCGGTCGTCTATGTGACGCTGGAAAACGCGAATGTCATCGCCAGCGTGTGTGGTTTTGCCACAGTTCGCTTTTGATGTACGCGACAGTTGTGACCGTGTGGCAGTAAAACATTTGAAGACGGAACAAAAATTGGCAAAATAAACTAGTCGTCAATTACACAGATATAAGGCAGTACTCTGTGAGTAATCATGAAAAATTCAAGTATGTAATCTAGCGAGTGTTACTAGCGTGAAGTAGCATTGTCTGGAAATAAGATGATCACGTAATTGCAACTTGGACAACTCGATACTAAAATTAATTCACATTATTCAATGTAGAATGAAACTTAATTAAATGAAAGCAGTTTCGTACCTTTGCTTCAGTTTTGGAGCCTGATTGCAATTGAAATGTACATGGGCCTATTCCTATTCAATTTGTATGGGAGCAAAGTGGAGTAAACGCATGAATAATTGAAAATAAACTATACTGTTAAAATTTTTGAAACCAAACAAAGTGTGATTTCTTCAATTAATTGTCTATGGAAAACTAAGTCTGTTCATAACCACGTAGACACTGACCTGAGCCTCAAACCTCTCCTCCCTCATGGGCTTTTTTGGTTTGTAGCGGATGAAACAGTCATTTATCCACGCAACAAAAGTCTACGTGGTTTATGCATAGCCCTAATTTCGTTCAGTCGCATGAGATTACTAGCGTTCCGAAAACATTTCAACTGGCGTTATGCTCTTATTTTTGAAATTTAAAATGGCGTAGAGGTGAAAGAGAATACACGAAACGTTAAAATCAGTACTTGGTTTATCATGACTTCTTCATAAATGATTTTTGAATAAAGCGTTCTAAAAGTAGGGATTGGTGAAGTGACTGAAGTAAGCAGGAAAGTTAAATTTGGGTCTATGGATCTAGAATTGGGCATATTGATAAACGTTATACTGTCCTTAAATTTGTCTTGTTTGATATGTGTCTCATCGATACAGTTGTAATATTTTGGGTTTCAGTAATAAAGAGGAAAATATTTCAACTTGTGGCAGGCTCCTAGATCCTTGGGCCTGCATAAGGCCGCGCTGGCTATGAGGAAAATGTCCGGGCTAAAGGGCTGAAACATAACACTTCATTCGATCTATCATCAAATATATTATAAATTCTCAAAATCATTAAATCTTTATCATTTTTATCATCGGGGTCGCTGTTCTTAAACGGTGACTTTATTCTTGACACAAATATCGCTTTCTTCCCTCTTTCAGGTCATTGACAACTGTTACTTCAACGTCATTATTACGTTGCGCGTGTAATTTCTGTTAATTCCCTTGTATCGCTGTTACATTGTGTCTTGGCTTCAATCGTATGGATAATCAGTGTTAACTCGAAGCAATGCGTCGGTGTCCGGGCGAGCAACAAATCATAGTTCATGAGCTGTCCGATTTATGTATGCCGTACGTCAAGCTGGCTGGAACATTTTGAAACGATAATATTGAAGGACGTCGAGAACCTCTGGTGCTGGTGTATCGGAACGTTACAATCTGAAGAAACCTGTTCAAACTACAGTTGAGAATATTCAGACCTTTCGTGGTAAATGATCGTCCGGGTAAAAAGGCAGAGAACTGCTGAAACTCTCTAAAATTGACATCTGCATTGCCGTCACGGACGTAGTCTGCGATCAAAACATGATATTCTGAACAATCTGATGACGTAAAAAGACGTGGCAATATCTTCACCCAGTCTTCGTCATTTCATTGGCTGATGAGCCGTAATAATATAACGAGAGAATTGCATCTAGATAATGCTAGGTAACCGCTGGTGTTGACCAGTAGTAGATAATTTCAGACATCTTTTCTCATTTCAACATGACAATGTATTTGATAAGGCAAGTGGCACCAATCAGTATGATGTCGTTGTATGGGGTGGGTTACAACTAAGCAGGATATTCAAGCGCAGGATCCTTGAATGACCTGCCTGGCCTTCGTTGTTGCAGTATGTGCTTCGCCCAGATGGAGACGCCGAAGACGTTGCAGAATTATTCCGACACCGAAATGTCGTGACAATTTTGTATGATGATGAGATCAAACCAAATTTTGGAATACGTATATTTAATTCCGTCAAGAAGAGTAATCGATGAACCTTTGGTTAAAATTAGACGCGTACTAAAGCGATGCCACCTCCATCAATCAAATAACTTTACTGTGATAAATCCAGCAGTTTCTCGGATTCTCAGTTCTCGCTGACTTGGAAGTTCTGTACCTTGTATGTAAAGTCAGCTCTCTTTCTTTGTTCTAGACGTAGCTCTGCGACATGCTACAGCCGTCACGGCTTGAAGAGTGGGATTTGCTGTCATCCTTCACTTCACCTCCATCTTCGGTCCGCTCGCTTCCGTCAACGCTCTGCTACTTCAACACTCTGGAGACGTTGAATGGTGAATTCAACATTTCCCCAACAATTCCAGGTGAACTGGAAGAACTGATCTCGACAAATAGCGTTGTACCTCCATTTTCGTTAGTCAGGTTCAGTTGTAACGTATGTAATACATCGTGAAGTGGTGGTTTAGTTGATTTTACCCAATGGCGCAAAAAGTTATGCCCTGATTTGAGTAATATTCGCAGCTAATTTCGTGTTCTGCCCCCGGCTGCGAAATGGCGTTGCTGGTAACGTTGGCCCCCATTAACGATAAAGTCGGGAATTACAAATTACATGGCAAATAATCATAGCTGTAAATCTATTTTTGTACGGTATAATAACACTATGGATAATCATATGTCGGCGTGCTTCTTTAAGTGTTTCGAACATTCTGGTATTTGGTAGTCGATGGAAATGAGCGAACGTAATGAGCATGCATTTTGGCGCTGTCGTGTGACGAATTGCGTCATCAGCAGACGATATGCTGTATGAACCCGGCATTACTCTGTATTAGCACAGAATTTTGTCTTTATTAATTTTTTCGCTTTCATTGACCATCTGGTGATATTGACACTCTTCGAATATCAACCGGAAAAAAAATTTAGAAATGGAAACAAAAAAAAAAATTTTTTTTTTTTTTTGCCCCTCTCTCTATATCGTTTTTTTAAATCTTCTACGTTATTTCTTTGTGCCCCCCATGTCTTTAGTCGTTCGCGCGTGCGTTCATCGCCGTTGCGCGTGTGTGGCGGTGATCGCGGTGCTGGCGCCGCCTGGCGCGCGCGCAGGCTACGCGCCGGTGATCGTTCTCTGGACGGCGTTGCGCGCGCGCGCGCTGCGTTGATCGCGCGCTGTCTTTCTCGCGTCGCCAGCGCCGCTATGTGCGTCGCGCCATCGCTGGCGGCGCGCGCGCAGCGCGGCGCGCGCGGCGCGCTGGCTCCGCGTTGCTGCGGTGCGCCGTCGCTGACCTGCGCCGGCGGTTCGCCTGCTGTTATCGCGCGCCGGCAGCGCGCTCGCTCGCCGTAATAATTCTATTGTTGATTACGCCGCCGCTGTTGATCGGGCGCGGGGACGGCGCTGATGCCGGTTCTGTAAACAATGGTGGACCGGTTCGCTCTCGATGATGGTGCCGCTGTTGATCACCGGTGTTCTGTGGGCGATCGTTGATCCTGCTGTGATCGGTTGATCCTGCTGTAACATTTATCGCGCGGCGGGCGCGCAGCGCGCCGGTTCGCGCTGTGTATGATGGTTGGTTTGATGATCGCGGTGCCATTGTGAACACGCTGTGTGATCCAGGGAT
>JASCZW010015076.1:0-21387 GCA_034211315.2 Aedes japonicus
AACATTAAATCAAATAATCAAAGCCAGATAGGCATTTTTTAAATGCTTGTCCAGATTTGAGTTCATATTGCACCTAAACTTGATTGAGATTTAATAGTCGTGTACTCCGTCATTCGTTGCGTTCGTCCAAATGTCACTTCGAAACGCAGCAAATTCTCCGATTAAAATTGTTTTTGTTGTGCCGCCTTCGGGTCAAAGTTTCCGTGGTTACCGTGTCCGGTTTCGAATTCCAATAATGAAGCGATCATCGGCAACGGTGCGCTTCACGTACCTTGCCAGTTTGATCCAGTATTCTCGAGTGAACTGCAGTTCAGTAGCACCATGAATTCCCCGACGGTTCCATCAACTTTCCTCTCGCCGCAGCCGTATCATCATCCCCTTCCCCCGTTCGAGGGTCCATTCCAGGTCATTGAACCGGGAAGCGAACTGTACATCGAGATGGGTCCCGATTTCGACTACTGCGTGGACGCATTTGGCGGAATTGGCATCATGGAACAGCAGGAGCTACTAATTTCGGAAAACGGTATTCCACAGGACGTGCTGGATGATGTTTTTCGCATGGACGATGATATGCAAGCGGCTGGTGGAGCGGTTGCCAAGCAGTATCCCGTTGCTGATGGACTTTCGATGAAAGAGTACGAGAATCAGTTGGTAGCGGAAATGGAGGAGCTCTTCCCGGAAGTTAACTCGAGTCAATCGGCTCTCGTGCCGATGCAAAACAGTCGTCTGATGGAGGAGCTGGTCAAAATAAATTCACCGGAGAACCCTTGTTACATGAGTGTTCACTTGAGAAGTGAAGGTGTGAAAAAGAACGGAGGGTAAGATTTTTATTTGTGTTCGAACAAATATGTCTATTCAAGCAAGACTTGTGGTTTCTAGATAGCCACAGCACCCCGCGATACGCGCCGAGGCTTTCGCTGCGTTGAAATGATCGATGGTACTGGAACCACTTTCAAGGCTAAGTTTTACGATCACATACCTAGTAGGCGATTTACGCCCGTTCCCCCGGTGGACATTTCCGTCCAGCATCGACGTGTGGCAGAGCTAATGCAATCGCCCACGTTGAAGAACTTATCCCCGGAGATGGCCAGCAAAATCGAAACGTTGGCTAGCGGCAAACGAGACGTAATCTCGCCAAAGTTCGCTCTTCCGGCACCAAGAACTCCACAACCACCATCGTCATTAAAACCCCGAAGCGTACCATTGCTTCCAATGGCACGTCGGTTGAATCTCCGTCCGACCTCCCTGCCCATGACGGTGATCAAGCAGGAGCCATCATTCGATACGACACCGATCGATCTTCCGGTAATTATTCCAACGCCGATCAACAACAAACAACCTCGGAAGCAAAAGCTGCAATCGCTCTCACAGTGCGAAGTGGTTTTCAACGAAGGCACCAGTACTGCGACCTCCACGGCTGGACCCGATGGTAGTCGTGGTCCTCCTGCGCGAAAACCTCTGCCCCGGAGTCGTGTACTTCCACCGAATGACTTCGTCACCGTCACGATTACGGGTGAGTACACGCGAACCGTAACGGTTAGTGAAATTATTGAAAACATCGTTGATAGAAAGTATCAACACCTGTAGACGAAGTAGTAGTAGATTTAGACACTTGACCTTCCATTTTTACTTCTATTAGTGACTTCTATTAGTTTTATCCTATAGTGACCACCACTTTTTTCCCTTTTATGCAATGTAACTATCCATCTATATGTTCGGTAGGTTGTTGAATTTGATTCTTGAATATAATCCTCTGAGCATTTCCGCTGCGGTTGAGAAATATAGGTTTTTCTGCACTATTAAATCCGAAGGAATTCGCATACGCATTTAACTTCCCATCTTGCCAATGGGGAAGGGGGAGGAGATATTTGCTCTCCCTTGCTTTACAGGATGTCACCATTTTTCACTCTTGATACACTTCAACTGGGTAATTTAATCAGCGAAATTTAGAATGTCCGTTTTGAGTGTGTCCTTTAAAAGCTTATCGCTGATGATAAACAGCCGATTATGTATGTTTACATTTATCAGCAACGCGGCAGGAAGTTTTTAAAATTACATTTGCAAACACTTAGACAGGTCAGACAGAATACAGGCTCTTATGTATATAGATGCAGAAACTACTGATTGTTCTGAAATATACAACAGAGAGATGCTGGTCAATACGCACAGTCATGCAACCGAGCAAAGAGTGTTCGGAATTACGATCGTACCTCGATCTAACTTTTGTGGTAGTCTGACTCCAAAGTGCTCGTTTAAATGGCAAATACTTAGTTTTCAATATGCAATTTCTTAGATCAGTTCTTCCTCTCATTCGGGAAGCTGTTTCTTAGTTTGATAAAGAAAGTAGCAATGCTTTCAGATTGTGAGTTCTGTAATGAGCTGTCAAGTTTTCGTTTAACGTTAATTTATTTACAAAAATGCTGGGGTTTATATGGTTTATATACATGACTTCTTGATCTATTTCCTATCTTCAACGCCTACCTGTATTATGGCCTTTTGCTAAATACACCTTGCCTCTTCAGAGTTCCTTGCTACAGTTTTAGAAGTCCTGATGCTAGCATGTATTGCTGTTTATAATTTTACTACCCTATTCGTTTATATTTTTACTACCCTATTCCGTGCACATTGACTGAGTGTAGCCGTGCATCCTTTCTTCCGTCTAGGTCTCGGTCTAGGTTTTACGACTCTCTTCATGCGCGTTACCTGGTTATCGGTGCGCATTATTTCTACTCCTTAAATCCTAAAACAATAATTGCGTCTGCATCAAGTAGTCTTAAGCAGTTTGGAGTGAATAGGCCTTTTGACTTTCGCAACTTGCAATGGCTTATTAAGGAAACAGACGAACCGGCAGAAGAAATGTTAAAATGTATGAGGGAGCAAGTTACACGAGTCCGGTCCAATCTAGCCGTAAATTGTGCAAACAATATCAAGTTCCTCCTGCTTTGATGAAGAGGCTCCTCAGACTCAATCTGGAATGAAAGCCAGAAACATTGGAAGCAGAAGGCTTTTGGTCCGGCACGGTGATTGTGATATTCTACTTTCGTATCTAAACTAATCTAATCTCACACTAACGCAGCTAGTTCTTGAAAGCATCCTGGAAAATGAAACTTCTTGAATGCATTATTTACCATCGGCCAGATCAATCGCGTATCATGTGCCGCAGAGAGGATTCCATGAAATAGAACGCTCCAGATAGAGTGGCTAAAATCGCTCTACTACTTCGAACCAAGCGAAAGAAGAAAGCGTGGACCTCCCGTACCAAACGCTTCCAAATAGAGCTCAATAACCTGATAACTTATATTTTATCGTTGGGAGCACAGATGCTAGAAAGATTAGTTTATGCTCCTTTTGCCTGTGGGTGGACTTTTGGCATTTGAACCAAAAGTCTGACAATAATTAGCCAAGTTTATAGCAACAATCAATATGCAACTAGCGATTTGAAATTGGTTTACTGTTGTAGAACCCCTTGGTTCGAAGTACACCTTGAAGCCAGCACCTTGATGTATATATTTGCGCCTTTGTTTTGATTTGCTGTGTTATTTTGACAGAATATTTGAGAGTGTGTTTCTGTGAGTTCATTATTAGGGGCGCATTATTAAGCTTGGGACCGAGCTTGGGACCGATGTGCTAGTACTGACTGAGCCAAGAAAAAAAATCCTATTTGTTCAGGACCTACTGGTCTTAAAGTTAGTCTATGGTTTTAGCGCCTTATCTCGCTCACTGAAATTGAGATTGAAATTTATTAGTTGTATGTTATATAACAGTCTACACAGTGAAACCAAACTATCCAAAGTTATTTTCACTCATCATGACAGCAAAGTAAACCCGACCATAATTGAGTTATTTACTAAGCATCCAATTTTGAGTATTTCAAAACGGCTCAATGCTGAGTGAAATCAACTGTTTGCTAAAAGCGGAGCTATAGTAAATATAATCGAAAATTGAGTTTTATTGTTTTGAAAATATTATTCAAAAATGTGCTTTAGTGAACTTTCTTGCACTAAATTTAATAAAAAAAAATAAAATAAAAGGTATTTGATTTATTGGTACATTCCCGGGTATATTATAACATTCCATTAGCAATTTTATCAAGTCAAGTATTTTTCGTTTGTAAAGAAACACTTTACTTGAGACTTGGCATGCCATTGATTCCAAAGAATGATCGAGGAAAGTCCTGAAAAAAAATTCTGGACCTTCTTTTCAGGAAGATCAGATCACATCAAAGTTCCAACACTCCAATTTGGCAAGTTTAACGAAAGGCGCCTCGTACGTATTCTGAAAACTTACTACTCTTGAATACCGTGAAGTACCCTAATTCTGTGCAGCGCCTAATTATTCGCATTTTGCCAAAATTTCGCAGTTAATTGCAAGATTGTCAAACTTAATATATTATCCCATACACAAGAGGACAACATCTATTTACATGTAGAACTAAATTCAAAGAATATTCAACTGAACAATAGTTTGGAATGTTTGAAAATGCGCAAAATTAGGGCATTAGGTGCGCGGAGTATGGGTACTTTACGGTACCTTGCTCTGCTTTAAATTGACTTTTTCAATTTTACTTCAAGATTGAGTTACCCAGAGACTACACAGGTAACCAATAAGCAGTTCCAAAGCGTCTTTACGGCAGCCTATCAAGCAATTAAGTCACCTTAAATGCAACATAAATGCCTCTTTTGGCCCAATATACGGCTGCTTTACTACAATGCTATGATGATGCTTCACCAATTCTATTGTGCATTCGAATTGCTTATTACAGCATTTGAAATCCAACTCTACAACAGGTAGCATTCAGTATGCTGATGTAATACTAATATAATGTGTGTAGCATCTGAAATGCAGATTTATGGTTGATTTACTGCATATGCTAATGCTTATTGGTCACCTGCGTACCTACCGGTGAGAACAAAATTATATCCAAAACAGTAATCCTATCAGAGTACTTAGTTTTGAGTATTATCACACTTGATTTTGGGTCCATCCAAAACTACGATTGAGTGAACTGGTAAAAATAAGAATCCGTAGATGCATTTTGTGCCTTCTGGCTACTTTGTTTCTATTGATGCCCAAGCTCATCGATTTAGCACCACTAAGAGAGGACTTGGTCCTATATCCAACCCAATGCTGTCATTATCTCCAATCCGCTAAAAAAATCGCAATGTTTTGTGATACAGTGTACGGATTGTTATAAATTGAGATAATTCAATGTTGACGTCTTCCATATTTGGCAGATCGACAGGCAATAGCTGAAGACTCACCTGGTACGTTATAGCAAAATAGATAGGCGAACCGGAAGATTTGATGAGGTACTTCCCCAATGACTGTGATATTCTACTTTCGTTTGAAACACTCTTCCTCTTTCAGGACAGGCACGTTCGAACAAACGATCGTGTATTTGGCTGGAAGTCATAGCAATATTTCAAGAGATAAACTGCCGTTCTACGCATAACTGTCCCATGTTGCAAAAGTTGTAGTTGAGAAAAAAGCGTTTTAAGTTTTGCATCACTATTGTGCAGGGCTGGTAAGATTCGTGGTAAAACCCACAAATTTATGAGTGGCATTTGAAGATGTGGCTGAGTTTCGATGTAATCTGTGGTATTACAAACAATAAGATTATTTTTGTATGTAAAATACGAGGTAAAATATTCAGTGAGACTGATATGCGTAGAATCTTGCCTTGCAGCAGAAAATTCTAGGCATATCAGTCGCACTGCATGATGTATTGATGGATCGTTGGCGATAGAATTCGCGTTTTCAAATACACATGCCATGAGCATTATTGTTTATGCTCCTACCATGATTCTGATTATTTTTTATCCCCATATCATCATAAAAAACACAATTTTATCAAATGCAAATGACGGCTTATATAGACAATTTAATGTCAATGTTTTCATGTCAAAGTCTAGACAAAATAGTCAATAGGTCGAAAGTAACATCTGTAAACAATGACCTCTTGCGTATTTTTCTGGGATCTGCTTGCTTCCACAACCAAAATAGCACCAGAAACAGATAGAAGGAGTTATTACCTTCCCATTGGTAGTAGATATAGATGTAAGCAACCTGGCATTTCCAGGAAATTTACGTTTTAAGTCATTGTTTACAATTGTTCCTTTCGACCTTTTGACGATTTTGTCTAGAAGTAATTGTTTAAGTTTGCATATAAGCCCCTTATCAATGCTGAGTGTCAAGTTGTTCCTACAAAGAATGTTGTAAACTTAAATCAATGTTGTGTTCTAAGATCTCTTAAGAAAAATCTAAATGGGACTTTTATGCCTAGAATTTTAACATGGGACAATCTAACTTGATGTTTTTATGATACAAACTCAGAACAAAGTATATAATGTTTTGTTTGTACCCAATAGTATAGTTAAAAAATTAAGCATATATTGAAAGAGCTGCAATTAGACCAAAAGCAACATGGGACGGTTATGCGTAAAACGGCAGTGAACTAGCTGTAGACCGCTGTCAGAAAGTACCGAAAATATGGAGGTATGGAAAATCGTTACATGGAAAGCAAAACTTCCTCTTCTTTTCATAGAACCTAATTCGAGAGTCAATTCGGGATATTACATCGAGCAGATTTTAAAGAGCAACCTGCTTCCTCATGCTTAAAAGCTGTATGGAAAAGGACATCATATTGTTTCCAACAGGACTTAGCTCCAGCTCGCAAGGTGAAGAAAACACAAGCGAGGTGTGTGGAAAATTGGTCCGATTTTATCACAAGCATCTTAATCGGATCTAAACCCACTTGACTACTTTGATTATATGCTTCAACAGAAGGGAAGGCCATATGGTAAAAGGTCATTTGGCATAGAGTCGTTTGACTTAAAGCCGTTCGGCATAAAGTTATTCAGCATAGTCATTTGGCATAGTCTTATGGCATAATAATAACTTGAGCTAAGTGGTCATTCGGGATAATGACCATTTGGCATAACGCTCTTGAAATAACATAAAATCCAAGTTGTCATTTGGCATAATGTTCATTTGGGATGCTGTCATTGGCATAGGCTTTTATCAATAATAATATTCGCTATATCCATATTTATATTAACATATGGAGTTCATCAGTTTCAGGATTAATATTGAAATTCGAAAATCATATGATTTCCTCCCTGATGATGAGCAGTGAATTTTTGGATTGACTAAAAGTATCTATGGTTTAGTTATGTTTGGCATAATGCATTCGATACCGACAGAAACGCAATCTTCACAAATAGGCGAATATGGGAAGTATTGTAATCTCCCTTCTTTATTAATTAGTCTGTTCTTTAAAATCTTTTTAAATTATTTTATATTTTATGATATAATTATTATGCTGATTAATATATATTTTTCTAAAATTTAAATAATGTGCCAAAACCGTAATGCCAAAATGTCTCGGTCAATTGCTTAGAAATTGTTCTATAATAATTTACTTGTATTTATGCCAAACTGACATTATGCCAAAAGTTTCTGAAGAAACGTTAATTTACAGATTTTCTTTCCAAATAACCTTTCTCAAACTGTTCGTTAATAAATGTCAAATGGACACTAGGGAACATCCATTAATTATGTTATGCAATAAATCTTGTCGTGTTTTTTGTATGGACCTTAAATTTTTTTTGTATGGATTGTCACGTTATTCCATGTCGCATTTCAATATCGATGTCCGATGTCGCAAATGCCGTGTTGGGATGTAAAAGTTGAATTTTGATAAAATTTCCATTGCTTCAATTCTCCGTGAAATGATATTGTTTAAAAAAGACATCATTGCAAATTCACGTCATTTAAATGGCTGCAACTTTTTACCCGTTTGCGTATTTTCTATTGAAATTTTGGGTGGAATTATTTCAATTTGTATTTGTTTACGCTATGTAAGTTTCACTTGCAGATGTGCAATCATTGCGAAGATGGAGTTGGAAGAACAGCAGTGGCGCAAAGAAACTTTGCGCACGTACCTCGAAAATCCGGATCTTCCTCATCGTGCCATCAGCAGGAAGCTGGGAATGGTACATTCTACGGTTTCTCGTGTTTTAAATTGGTACCACGAACGTTTGACCATCGACCGGAAAGAAAAAAATAGCAAAAATGGATCTCCGTATAGTGTTAAGGATCACAAGTGGGTAGTTCAAGCTTTTAAGAGGAATCCCAACAGTTCAGTTCGAGATGTGGCGAAGAAACTGAATCTAACCAAAACTTTCCTGCAAGATGCGAAAAAACGTGAAGGACTACACACGTACAAAGTCCAAAGGCGCCTAATCGCGTTGAACGGCAAAATACGGTAGGTAAAACACGTGCACGGAAGCTCTACACCCAGATGTTGACGAAACCACATTGCCTCGTTATGGATGATGAGACGTATATAAAAGCAGACTTCCGGCAGCTTCCAGGGCTCCAGTTTTTCACTGCTCATAATAAATTCGATGTCCCTGATGACGTTAGAAAGCAGAAGATGTCAAAGTTTGACAAAAAATATATGATTTGGCAAGCAATTTGCTCGTGTGGAAAGCGGAGCACCCCATTCGTGACAACTGGAACGGTCAATGGGCAGGTGTACCTAAAGGAATGCCTCCAAAAGCGTCTACTTCCTCTTCTGAGGTCACACGATGGTCCTAAGTTTTTTTTTGGCTAGATTTAACCTCGTGCCATTACTTGAAAGAGGTTTTGGAGTGGCACTAGTCAAAGGAGGTCAATTTCGTGTCGAAGCATCTCAAACCCCCGAACACACCGAAACTGCGGCCTATTGAAAAGTACTGGGCCATTATGAAGCAGGCACTTCGGAAGCATCCTAAGGAAGTGAAATCGGAGAAAGATATGAAGAAAAAATGGATTGCCACGTAAAAAAAAGTTGGTCCAAAGTTTTACAGGACCTTATGAGTAGTTTAAAGAAGAAGGTTCGTGTATTTGGATATGGAATCGAAATTGAATAAAACAAACATAGGAAAATTTTCATAACATGTTTTATTTTACTCCCGTAAAGTTTGAAGATGATTGGTTGGACGGGCGAAAGTTCATCATACATCATATTATCAAATCGACCCTCTGAAAGGAGATATTGGCAAATGAATATGCCTGAGTCAAAAATGATAAGCCGCAACCCTGCATAATTTTGAGCAAAACTCATAATTTAACATTCACATCACAAAATCCACAAAAACCCACAATCCTCAACCATTTAAAAATGGTCGTTGGGAGCATCTAGACTGAAAAGATTAAGTGATGCTTTCTTCAAACGGTTGGGCCTTCGGCATTAGCTATGGTCTTAGCCCCATATGGCATTATTGGATACACGATATTGGATATCGAAGATTCTATGCGCATGTTATGTCGTTTTCGGTTTCAAACCTGGGTCAGGTCTGACTCTGACTCGCAATTACCGAACGAAAACGGATTCAGAATCGAGTCAGTATGATGGTATTAGTGCAAAATATAAACATCAACAACCATAAACATTCTATTTTGACAGTTCGTGTTTGTGTATTGGTGAATCCAGGTTGGACCTCGAAAAAAGTTGAGAGCGAACCTCATCGATGTTGGGTCGGATCCAGAGCGGATCCCGATCCGACCCGATTGAATAAAAAAAAACGTTAGGGCGGACCTAGGGCGAACCCAGTTTCGCACTGGCAATAACCGAAAACGACATTACTGCCTTTCCTCCAAGCTGAACGAACGCCTAACAGCACGTGGCTGCTTCGCGAAGACAGCAGCAGGCTGCAAGACATGCTGCAGGTGGCAGTGTTGTTAGAAAAAAACAGTTCAATAAGCCGTACGTTAGGATTGTATTCAGGTTTAGCTTAATAACTTTTTCCACAAGTCGGAAGTCGAGTTATTAGTACGAGACACTGAAGAAGTCTACACATTGTAGACGAAATACGCGTATCTGTCGAAGAAAAGCAAAGGTAGTTGGAATTAAATGGAGAATACTAATTTTTCTTCTAATTTCTAATTGCAAAAATGTAGTTTCACCGATCATGCCTGAAATTTTACACAGTTATAGTAGGACCCAATAGGCTCCCAAAAAACAAAAGGAACTGGTATTTCAATTCTGTCCCAGGCTAGTGGTAATAGCGCCATTATTCGCTCGCTGAAAAAAGATAATTTCATGTCCATGTTGGCTTTTTTGACCTTTTTTTTAGGCAAAGCCCTACGGAATACTAACACATTTGACCAAGATTCCGTACTGAGTCCAATAACAAACGCCGGTGATGGTTTAAATAGTTTTCGTAAGATAAGAGTGAGACTGATTTGCAAAAGCAAAGATGCTCACAGAGGAATGCTAGTAGCCGGTTGAAACACCGCTATTATTGGGCTAGTTTTAAAAGCGTTTTTAAAGCAGTTCCGAATCAAGGTCTACATGTATCATTAACTTAATTTTTCAGATAAAACCATTCCACTCTAGCACATATAATGGGTACTTGGCTGTATTTCAATGAATCCCGCATCCAATCCAAATCGAGCAGTACCGATCACCACTTGCTATCGGAGACCGCACAGATTTTATTCTAACTACCACTACTAAGACCACTGCTCTTCTCGCGTTCCTACTGCTGGTATGACAGGCGACAACGATGGCGACGACGAGGACGAAGGAAGACATTTTTTTTTGCTCGATAGAGGAATCTTTTGGGTTCCGATTTTCAAAACGTGAGCCCATATTGGGGTTCATCATTCGATGACAATTAATAGCAGCAAACTTCAGGAAACACTTCACGACCGAAATTATAATACCTTCTAATCAAAACAAAAATAAAGCTGAGCAAAAATGACAAGAGAAAATATTTCACACATCGCACACTATGATCTATGATGCTCGCACATATCCTGGACCGCATCGCTTATATATGGACAAACTATCCATTCACGATATGGCCAATGACCGTGAATTATATCATAAATCAAATTTCGTAAGAAGTCAGATCTCACTTAAGGCCCAAACGTGATGTGCACGGAAACGGCAAGTTTGACAGTTGTCGCGAATGACGTCGATATGTCCAGTTAGAATCAACTTGGATCTAATTAGTTTTCTATCCGACAAACAGGTATAGTCAGACTGGGTTCTTCCGCTGTCATTGCCGTCCCGCTTCCGTTATCACTGCGTTCGAGCCTTTGAGGTTAATAAATTCAGTTTTTTTTGTCAAAGCTCATTTTACATACATCGTTATGGCCCAAACACAATGATAACGGAAGCTGAACGGCAATGGCAACGGAAAAACCCGGTCTGAGTAAGCCTGCTAGTCGGGAAAAAAACAGACTATACTACCGTTATACGCATAACTGTCCCATGTTCTATGGGATTCCCTATAAACATGGGACAGTTATGCTTATAACGGCAGTATATCCAAGCCGATTCTAATTGGACACATCGAAGTCATATGCGACAACTATCAAACTTGCCGTTGGCCGTTCCGTTTCCGTTATCATTGTGTTTGGGCATTTATGTATACTGATCGTGTGTAAGCTACTTTTGTTGCATGACCATCTGAAACATAATCTGAATAAATATTGATTAGGTATAGTAATTAAGTGTTAAAGAAAATATTATCGACAACGAATGCTTGGCGACAGAGCCATCTTATAACAGGTGTTGAAAGGTATTCAAAAATGATGGCCACTTTGAGCTCAAGATTGAATTAATTCACCCAGCAAGGGCATTTCACCACCTCGATCTCGGGTCTAGGATCTAGGTAGCCCTGTTGATTAGAAATTGACAGTAGTTAAAATTATTCGCTCTTATTCAAGGTAGCAAAAATAATAAACTTGCTCCACTCATTTCATGCACCGACCGCAGTGGAAATGCTCAGTTCCGACTTTTAACAGACCCTGTTCTCGTAGATCGCAGCTCTCATCAAGTATCAGTTCAAAGTTAAAACGCATTTCCGCTTCTAGATGTTGCCACCGGTGCTAAGAAAGAGCCCCCCACGCTCCAGCTACCGCGGCCATCAACCACCTCCTCCGCAACTACCACCAATTGGATACCAATCTCAATCCCACCATCCAAACAAGCCGAACGCCCACCGATACAAGGCCACCCGTTCAGGAAACGCTCGCTAGTTACCCATTACCGTGTTCAAATGACACCGAACAACAACCGGGTGTCCGGCCAGTCGGTCGAATCAATTGAAATCCTGGACACCACCGACGAAGAAACCGAAACCGGCGTCATTCCCACTCCGGAGGCGGCAATGAAGGATGTGCCAAAGCCTCCGGGAAACACCGAAACGATTCAGTGTCCATTCTGTAGTAAGGTCTTCTTTTCGTCACACGCACTCATGATCCACGGGCAACAATGTGCCGACAATATCCTGTTTGGAAATTCCCCTACCAACGACCGGCAGTCATCCAGTAAAATGGCAAACAAAAGCAATTCAAATTCGCAGAAATTTTCACCAGAAAAATCCGAAACGGATTTACCGCTGAAAGCGGAACCAACCGACTCCCGCTATCGAATCCAAAAAGAATCCTGCATCCCGGAGGTGGTGGAGGAGTCAGTAGCAAAACCATGCAACGCCGAACAACTCGCCGGTTGAGTATCGAAATACTGCCATCGGCATTCAGCATCAACAATTTGTTGCTGTGCAATGTCTGCAAGAAGACCTTCCGCAGTCAAGAACATCTAACAGTCCATCAGAACATTCACAAGACACCGACCGTGTGTCAATTTTGCAAGAAGAAGTTCCACGAACCACCGCCGAAGCACGCCTGTCAGGAGATGAAGCGTTCGGTAAGTTGAGGTCCTAGGGGTGGAAGGTTGCTGATTGCCGAATGTTGAGCGGAATTTATAGAGAAAAATTTTGCTTGTTCTTTTCAGAAGCAACGCGAGTGAAAACTTTGGGTGATTGTGCTGAAATGGTGGTGGAAGCCGTTTTTTTACTATATTTTCAAGAAATCTAAGATAGATTACTCGATACACTTTGGTTCATGTTAGTTTGTGTGGTTTAAGGTTGAATTTGATTACATTAGAAATAAAGTTGTTTTGAACGAGTCGTGTTTATTATTTACCAAAAGCAGGGTAGGGCGATCGCTTGAGAATCGATGCGAGATTCAATCGCTTTATTTCCAAAACTTTAATATAGAAATTGAAATCAATGGAAATTATATCTAGTCACCTATTATATTTCCATAATACTGGATGAACCTTCCCGATTGCAAAAGAACACTTGAACTGGTAACTACATCACATAATTGGATATTGTATATAAAGCATGATGACACTCAATAACCAGAGAGGTTGAGATAATTTTCAATCCGAAGATTTGAATGACTAAACACTGTTCACCAATTCAATACAATGGTGTAAATTGAAACTTTAATCTAATCGCATCTGAACTTCCGTAAAGTACATCTCTTTTGCTTCGAACGCGCAGCAATAATAGCAGCCAGTCTACTTTAGAACCGTATCATGTCCGCCTGCCCACCGCCAATCTAATATTGAGAAATTCTCTACCACATCAGTAAACGACTCAACTTGACCCTCTCCAATTTGGATGAATGCTCGCGTAACTTTTCAAAAGGTCCTATGTAACAAATGTAAACAAATTGAATTAATTAACGCACACTATTGCTATTGCACTGATCACCATTATGTTAAAACACGCCTTTTGATATGTTTTCATAATATTGAGAAAATTGAAAATCAACCAAACGTCCGATATCTGATTTCGCAATGGCGAAGCTCTACTGTTTGATAAGACGATCAGTTTACCTGTCGTGCTAAAAAGTCTGAAGTGTCAGAAACAACATAACAAAGCTGAAATCCGTACTTCGGTCGTTCGACTGGAGAAAGTACAAAATACCGTTCCAACAATGTCGGAAGGAATTAATAATTCTGCGTTCAATTTGCTCCTCGGTAAGTGCATTAGTTTCTTAAAATATAGGTTATATAAATCAAAATATATCTTGAATATTGGTCGTTTCTTTGCAGCCGCAGACTACAACAATATGTTCATCACATCTGGTACAATCACCAGCAACACAATTTGAGGAAGTTGCTGTAGTGGTAGCCAGCCAAGTTGCGTTGTCTCAGTTATGGTTCAGATCCTTCGCGGGATCCTCTACAAGAAGACAGCGTCAAGGAAGTGTATGTAAAACTATCCCGGTAACGGTAAACATTGAAAACATAAACGACCCGCTCTGCGATGACGAGGAAATTGTTGAATGTTCGGAAGCGGTCTTCGGATACAACCAAAACAGAGTGGAG
The DNA here is from genome assembly GCA_034211315.2 of Aedes japonicus. Classification (NCBI taxonomy): domain Eukaryota; kingdom Metazoa; phylum Arthropoda; class Insecta; order Diptera; family Culicidae; genus Aedes; species Aedes japonicus. The sequence goes on from JASCZW010015076.1 coordinate 14,183, forward strand.
AGATATGTTTGTTTTGAAATATTTATAGATGGTATGCTCTAAATATATGTTTTAATATCAACTTTTTTTCTGTGAACTTTCACTATCACTTATTTCATTATGACCCAGTGCAGTTGTTCTTTACAGTCGAATTTATGGGTAAATGCCTGAAACATTATTTTAACAATCATGTATTTGCGGCTGTGGCACTGCCTACCAAGACGTTAACCACATTGTGTGGCAATGCCCTAAATACGAATTTGCCAGACTTGATCTACGAGAAGGCACGTAGAAAAAATAGGATTGTTTTCACCGGGAAGCAAATGCGTGTGTGAAAGAGAAAGCAATCTCTTTTGCTATGTTCTAATTTCCTAATAGAATCATAATAAAAATTGAAATGACCTATGTAGCTATCATTGGAATAAAATGTCCTATGTGGCACGACCAATGTACAGTTCGGTTAAGCAAAATGTCCTATCTAACATTTTTGATGTTTTCGTTGTTATTTCAACATAAAATGCTACAAAAACCATTTCTGTAGCAAATTCAACAACAATGCTTGCACTCAAAAGCAATTGAATGGGTAAAACTTGATCCAAGTTGAAACATTTTCAAAAAATATTTTCATATTCTTCAACCTCGTTTTCCTCGGGATAAGCAAATTGTAAGATAGGTCCTTTTGAAAAGTTACGCGTCATTACATGTCATTTTGGTAGTGTGTAGATTATCGTCTCGTTATGTCTGCTTTTGAAGAGCTGACTTTAGTAGTGCATATCGAGACTCACAATGTGTCATATGGCACCGATAGTGGCCATGGGATAGGGAAGAGAACAGGATTAAGGTGACAATTGTTGGTGTTTGCGAACCCTCGAAATGGTAGTTTCTACAGTAGGTGTTTTTTGGTATGGACTCGCTTGGAAAAGTACCGCAACACTTAGTTGAATGTTGCGTCACTCCCTTACAAGTATAGCATCACCTGAATACAGGTGCGCTCTTGAACAAAGTTGTCCAGAAGGTCAAGGGCATGTTATACGCTGCCAGTGCAAGAATCAGCAGAACAATGGAAGCAAAAATTAATGTGGACCCTTCGTTCTTCGTGGTCAAGAAGACAATACTTCTGTGCCGGTTTTCCGGTAATGTGTGGGTGCGTTGCCTGAACAGCAAGTACCGAGAACCGTGGATCAGGTGGAACGGGCCGATTGGTTGGCCTCCTAGAGGCCCAGACTTGACCTCGATGGACTTCTTTATATGAGGGCGAATGAATGAAGAGATAAATTAAGTGACAAATGACACATGCGAACAGTTGATCCAGCGAAGTTTTCTTGCAGTTCAAACAATTCAAGATAAATAAAAAACCATTGACCTTGCAGAAGGGACATGAAGTAGAATTCGATTCTATTTTCAGGAAAATTGAGGTTATATTGAGTAGCTACTGAAATAAACTGATAAACGAAACAAAGATTATGGTGCTAATTTATTTCGTCATTCGACAACATCTCATCAACATCTTCCTCTTCAGCATCCTTTGGAGCTTCTTGTCGCTCAGGGTCGTCGGCAGTCCGGAACCGGTCTTTCTTTCGATGCCCTGATTGTTGTCTAATAATGCCAAGATATTGTAGATACCAGAACGGGCGTATCCGGCGTCCACAAAGTGCCGCATGATGTCCGTTTTCGACGCGGCGGGATGCAGTTCTTTGAACGCGCACACTTCTGAACGGAGTTGCTTCACTGTTTTTGCCATTACGGCTAGAGTTTGACTGATAGAGCTGTCAAATTATGTTTGCTGACTCATGGGTTACTATGAATGAAGCTGCATGGGTAGTTTCGTCAGTGCGGGTGAAGACAAACTCATGAAAAATCGGCAATTTTTGTCCATGTTTGTCGATGAAGTTGTAGGAGAGGTACTGATGCACGCTGTGGACCTCGGTAGGTCCCGTTAGGTCACAACTTTCATCGAGAGAACTGCAATTCCTGGATACATGGCCAATTTATGAAAATCGTTCCAGATCACGGCAACTTTTACTACACACCGGTGGGTTCGTATCTGGGTAATATTTTGATGACTGAGAGCGTTCCTATTTTGATTTAGCCACTCACTTTCGCACCGGTTGTTCATAAAAAGGTAACGCAATAAGGGAACGTCCATTAACTACGTCACGCAAAAATTGACTTTTTATAACCTCCCTCTTGTTACATTTTTTGTATTGACCTTCATATTTTTTGGTATGGATCCTCACGTTTTCTCATTTCCCTGCTTCTTTACTTTCCGTGTTTTTATTTATCTGGTTTCATAGGGACTTTTCATTTGGGGAATGCTTTCATCCGGTGTCCGTCACTCTTACAAAGGAAACATTTATTTTTTTGTCCGGCAAAAAAAATGCCCCATGAATGAAGCGAGGTAGCGATGTCCTCTTTCAACATCCATGTACACACCACGTACACCATTGTAAAGACTGTATTCGATGAAATTTGGACACACGCAATTGTTCGTAACTTTTTAGCGTGTGGGCAAAAATTATTGAAATTTTAACTGAATGTATTTCATTGTGTTGTGTCAATTGTGTAATGAGTTTCGTGAAAATCGGTCGAGTGATTTCAGTGATGGCTTCGAATGAAGAAATAGTGCGCCAACAAATTTTGGGCACTCACTTCGAAAACCCAAACGCTTCTCATCGATGGATCGGAAAACAGCTCGGAATCGCACATTCAACCGTATGTCATGTGATCAAAACGTTCAAGGACCGTAAGACAACCAAGCGGAAAAATGGCAGTGGCAAAAAACGTGGCACATCAAATCCGGAGAAGGCCAGGATGGTATTGAACCAATTTAAGCGTTATCCCAACATTTCGATCAGGGATGTTGCGAAAAAGCGAAAGTTTCAGTTTGTTTTGTGCAGAAAACAATGAAACGTTCTGGATTACATGTGTACAAGGTGCAGAAGGCACCGAACCGGAGCGATAAACAGAACTCGGTGGCCAAAACAGAACTCGGAACCAAACCAATCAAATGCCAGGACAGGAACACTACGTCGCCACCTCTAAGTTGGCCGTTCCGGAGAGTGTACGGAAGAAGAAACTGTCGAAATTCGCCAAAACATTCCTTGTCTGGCAAGCGATCTGCGGATGTGATCATCACCTCTGGGACCGTCAACGGACAAATCTACAAGGACGAATGCCTCCAAAAACGACTTCTGCCCTTCTTGAGATCTCACGATGGCCCGACACTGTTTTGGCACTGTACAAAGATAACAATGTAGTTTTTGTACCAAAAGACGTCAACCCTCCAAACACTCCAGAACTTCGCCCAATTGAAAAATGTTGGGCAATCATGAAGGCGAAGCTCGTTAAAACTCCAAAACTGATAGAAAATGAAATGAACTAAAGAAAGTGTGGTAAAGTAAGTAAGCAAGTCGGTCCTATCGTTGCCCAAAATTTGATGAAAGGGGTCAAGGCAAAGGTGCGGGCATTTGGGTTGGGAGAAGAGGTTGAATAAACCAATGATGTCAAAACTCAACTATTTAGTAGTGCTTTGTTTCCAGAAAGTTTGAAAAGAATCGGGCTCAAGGAAAATTTATGGTGACCTATTTTGTGTGTCCAAATTTTATCGAATACAGTCTATGTGTATGGATTTCTACCGAATGATACGGTTCATTTTACCGTACTGTTGCTAGCTTATTGTTCGAAACGCCCGGTGGCTAATCACACACAAGCACATATTATTGTCTGGCATTGCCTCGAATTCGAAATTGCCAGTTCTGTGCTTTGCGCATCCCTATGGGCCCGAAGGAAACCAGAAAAAGAAGAGATCAGAGATATGCTGGGTAAGCTGAACTTGCACTATATAGGGCTAAGTTACAAGTTTTCAAAACAAATAGATGTATTCGTTTGATCCCCTCTTAGCTGTCGTTTTAACATGACCACCTCGTGTGCTTCCCCGTAAGTACGCTTCAATTGTGTCGTTACAGTTTAACCAACAATCAATATGCAACTAGTGATTTGAAATTGGTTCACTGTTGTAGAACCCCTTGGTCCGAATTACACCTTGGAGCCAGCACCTTGTTATACATATTTGCGCCTTTGTTTTGATTTGCTGTGTTATTCTGACAGAATATTTGAGAGTGTGTTCATGCGAGTTCATTATTAGGGGCGCGTTATTAAGCTTGGGACCGAGCTTGGGACCGATGTTCTAGTACTGACTGAGCCAAGAAAAAATCGTTATTGTATTGGACCTACTGGTCTTAGAGTTAGTCTATGGTTTAACGCAATGCCACATCTACGCCTGACCAACAGCACCCTATCTTGAACTGACGTCTGTCAGAAATTTGCGCGTGATCGTAGCATTAGTGTTTATTTGTGAGCTGTTTAAATCAGACAAGTTTTTGTATTTGGTACACTGAAAAAATCTTTCACTGAACTACTAATGGAATCACAAGTATATATTATCCAATACTAAAATAAGTGACTTTTACATAATTATCACATAGAAAAGGAAATTCTACTTGACTAATCATATACATTTCAATGGACACATAAGATTCACTTGATTTTGCAAAGCATTTTCCACTTCCTGAATCACATGAAAGTTAAGTGAATTTCTAGTGGAAATTTTCCACTGATTATGCGAAATTTATTTCGGGTGTAGCATTTCGACAGAGATTTTGTATTAGGGCCTAACTGACAAACGTAAACAATGGCTTCTTTCGTAAATTTCTAGTGGCACAAAAGGCTATCCATGTAAGCCTCAATTCCGTCGGATGGGTGAACTCTCCGTCTTCGAAATGACCGTGGTGGATTGATAAGGCAGAGTTTTCAATGACAAAAATTCGCGGCAAACGCCATTGTTTACGTTTGGCAATTAGGCCCTAATGAAAAATCTTTGTCGATTTCACCATGAATTATTTTGTTGAGCAAAGATTTTTTTTAATTGTTTTGTTTCCAACGAAATGTCTTGTGTGAAATCGTTGAAAATGTCGCAGAAAGCATTTTTGGAATCTGCTCTTTAAAAAACAGAGCGAACGAATGGTACAAAGCGTTCATGAAAATCGTCATGTGACCCTTATAGTACGTTCACACTACAGCTTATATTACGTGATATAGAGTATCTTGATGTCGAATGACATGTACATTATTTCCAGTGAAAACTAGATGTATAGTTGCTGTTATCAAGATACTCTATATCACGTAATATAGCAGTAGTGTGAACGTACTATTAGAGAGATGGCTATATCACATCATCTCATATAGATCCGTTCACTACATTTTTGTTGATACCGAAGATATGCAACGCGTTTTTGTATGGCTGATATTTGTGCAAAAAGACCATCGAAAGAAGGTTGCTTAAGACATGATTTCCAATGTTAAATTTTTCGCTTGCATTGGTGAAGCTTAACTTTATAGTATTCATTATTTCGCACATAGAGCCTTCAAATGCAACGAAGCAAACAGACTCTGGGTCTATTCTGCAAGTCGAATGAGCCGGAACGAGTCGCTCTCACTTGACGAGCGACTTAGTCGTACAGCCAGCCGATTCAACTCAGTTTTGAGTCGTTTTTGACTAACTTTCGTCAAAAGTGGAGTCACTCAAATTTGAGTAAATGTTACTGGCATTGACAAGTCGACAAATCAAAAACATCGACTCAAATCAGATGGATGTTTTTGATTTGTCGTCTCGTCAATGCCAGTAACATTTACTCAAATTTGAGTGACTCTACTTTTGACGAAAGTGAGTCGAAACGACTCAAAATGAGTGAAACGCTGGCCGTGCGGCTCTTTATTCAATTTGCACGAAGAGTCGTGAGAGCGACTCGTTTCAACTCATTCGACTCGCAGAACACTGCTAGAGCTAATTTGTTTATTTGGGCAGTTATCAAAAGCAGACTATCGCGTAATTTACACCTAATACCTGTATTTAAATTTCAAGAATGGATTTCCTCAATAACTTAACAGAACAACTTTCATCGGTGGAAAATCGAATGCATCTTCAAAGAAACTTTATTGATCGCCTCAATTTCGAATTTGTTAATTTTCAGTTTATCCAAGAACAAAGCGTCATCAGGACAATACAAATTGATATTTTGGGAATTGCGTTTCCCTACGCTTAAACTAATGGGGTTTATAACAAGATCAACAATATAGAACAACTAAACTCCGGTGAGTATCTGGCTAGTTTATCCTACCTTATCATTTAACTGATTATGAGGGAACACAATTTGACACAATTATTTGTTTCCTATTTTCTAAGCTCGACATCCATTTGACCGTAATTCGAAAATCGAAGCAATAAGTGATGTCCAAAACGTGAACGAGGGCACTCATAACATCTTCCCACGTGAAGCGGATAATTACGCATCGTTCGCTTCATTAATTATCTTTTTGGTAAGCATCCAACTCATTTCCTTCTCTCTCAATCTTACTTATCGAACAAAAAATTAGCGCATCACTTTTCCATGACGTCCGCCCTCTTTCTTCTGCAAATTACATTCGAAAACAAACAACCAAATGAAAAAAATTAAAAAAATGGCAAAAGCCTTCCGCGTATGACCTGAGCTCCATTAGTACACCCAATCCCATTTAGTGTGATCGATCTCGTTCCGAATCGCGTCCAGTGCCGTGTTGCGTGCGTTCACCTTCCGGACGAAAATCCGCCGATTACCCAACGGCTGCAGCGCCCGGTAATTGTCCACCATCGGGGAACCGTGCAGGCCGGTGTCGAGCTGGAAGAAACGAAAATGTTGGTCACTAACTGCACTGCCTCCGGTGCTGGGGCGCAAAGCGAATTAAGGTTACCATTCGGAAGCGGCGAATTTGCGTAATGGAAATGTTCAGCACTTCGGGGAAGAGGATCCACGTGACGGCCTCCGAACATGGTGGCGTGGTGAGGGAGCCCTTGTAGGTGTAGAACCGAGGTCATATCCAGATCGCCGAGCAGCGAGTTGAGCGTGAAGGTATGGTTCATGTGGATCTGCTGGTCGAACTCTTCGATCATGGGGAAAGCCCGCAGGAGGGAGGCGATTTCGTGGCTGTCGTGTTCGGTTACCTGCTCGGAATTGGGGGCAAGTGGTTACATGTGAGCAAATGAGGTTGTGTGGTTTTGAGCTTTGGGGTGTTACCTGGTAGAAGAAACCGAGCACGGTCAGACCGTCGGAGTAGCCGAGAGCTTCCGCAATGTTTTGTACTTTCTGTTTCGGTGGATGATGTGCATTTCAGTGGGTACCTGAAAGGAAGCA
>JASCZW010015077.1:0-21403 GCA_034211315.2 Aedes japonicus
ACTCCACAAATAAACGTAAAACGAAATAATATGTTTCGGTAATAGTATGATTTTCGAAGGTAATTCTCTCATTCTAGAAAATATCAAATGACTGCTATAATAACTAATAATTCGTTAAATTTGAGATGATACAAAATATTCGGGGCTTCAAATGGTGAGTTGACAACTTCGAAGGACGGTGTGACCGACCTCCGGTCCTCACAAGTTCCTACCTCACGCCTCCACGAGTCATATGATTACAAAAGACTGCCAGCTGAAACATGGAGACGCTGGTTGGCGTAGCCTGGGCAATGTTGTCATTTTGACAATAGCGAAGTGAGGGGGTGCGACCTGTAAATCATATCATAATTTTCCATTCTCGTATCTTTCAGGTCTTCCAGGTCATCATTGTAAAAAATGTTAACATTTAAAATTCATTTTTTTCTCATGGCTGTCATACATTGTTTAAGTTTTCTGGTTCATAATGGATGCGCAATTTTGTCTACAATTGCAACAAAACAGCAGTCGGTACACATGTAATTTTCAGTTAATATTATAATATCCCTTTACTATATATATTATCTTATATGACATTGTTTATTCATTACCATTATCATTCATCTTTATCATCATCATTACCATTTTTATCATTACTTGTGTTCTCGTGATTTATATGTTAACATTAAAATAATTTTATATGCCCAATTATTATTTTGATCCTTTCTTCTCCTCTTATGATTTAGAAGTATCTAGTGCCTTGAATACAAGAAGCTGCAACGGAATCTGTGGTACGCTTTTGCAATTATTGCTGAATGTATTTTTCATTTCCGGTTTACTAATGGATATTTTACAAAATCTGAGCTGATCTGATTCGTGCACATAGCGTGCCATTTGGCTAGTGTCTGATTTTACAGTTTAATTTTTGTCGTTACTGTTTCAGTATTTTAGATTCATCTAGGCGTAATTGTTGAAAATGTTTGTTTACGTTTGCTTAACTTGCTAATAGTTTCAATTTTCAGCTCCGCATTATGCATCTTTGTAAGTCGTAGCCCACCTAACCAACGCTATGTGGATTGATGCTGCTGTTGATTGTTACTGAGTTCACAATTTTTTTATGACAACTATCATTTTTTAGCATTTTTATTAATTTCCCTTACAATCAATGCATATATTGTTATTTGTTATATATATTCGTTTTATGTTTCATAGGTTACATATTTATGTATGTTTGTAAATAATAGCCCAGCTTACACACGCTGTGTGGTATTGATGTTGTTGCTGATCGTAACTGAGTTAACGATTTTTATGACTACTAAAGACTGTATTAGATGAAATTTGACACACAAATAGGTCACCAAAAATTTTCGTTGAGCCCGATTCTTTCAAACTTGCTGAAATAAAGTACTACTAAATGGTTAAGTTTTGACATCATTGGTTTATTGAACCTCTTCTCCCAACCCAATTGCTCACACCTTTGCCTTGACCCTTTCATCAAATTTTGGGCAATGATAGGACCGACTTGCTAACGTACTTTTAACCACACTTTCTTTTAGTTCAAGTTCATTTTCTATCAGTTCCGCTTATCCGCTAGGTTGTCTTACGGCCCTTGAACGTTTTGATCACATGAGATACGGTTGAATGTGCGATTCCGAGACTGTTTTTCGATCCATCGATGAGAAGCGTTTGGGTTGAAGTGAGTGCCCAAAATTTGTTGGCGCACTATTTCTTCATTCGAAGCCATCACTGAAATCACTGACCGATTTTCACGAAACTCATTACACAATTGACACAACACAATGAAATAAATTCAGTTGAAATTTCAATACTCCTCTTTACCCACACGCTAAAAAGTTACGAACAATTGCGTGTGTTCAAATTTCATCGAATACAGTCCTTATCATTTTCATCATTTTGGTATTAAATTTTTATATGTACTGTTTATTTATATTTTTGTAGGTCCAATCATTTGTATTCTCATACCATGCATTTCTAATATGTATCCTATTACTTCCCATTCGTTGCTATATATTAGGTAGATTTCTGATCACATGAAGCTTCGACCATCGCATCGTTTCGCTCGTTACTTATTTTTGACTGACGTCTTATTTTTTTATCAGTTGCATATTGATTGTTTACAGGCAATGGTAATCGTCGTAGCTATTGTTTCTATTAATATATTTTTTTCAGGGAAATCCCCGACGAAGAAGGTGCACTTCGTATCATAGCTAATTTGAGTGGCAGTAACGAGTATTCCAGGGTAAGTTAGCTAAGCCTCCATCGGGGATTCAAAAACTGACACATAAGACATTAGGGTCAATATTGACCCGGACTTCAACCCTCTTCAGAACTATGAAATTTCATCCTAGCCACAATGTTTATACCCCATTTGAAATTTTATGGTCTCCTAGGCCAATCTTGCCCAAAACGGCAACTCTCTAGACCCTTATTTGGCAAAGATAGACTGCAGCGCCATCTCTGCGATAAAATCTGGAAATAAGCTGATAATATCAAATTACTACATTTTATATTACAAGCGATATTGCCAAAGCCGGCAACTCTCTAGAGTTCATATAGTCTGAAGTGTCATCTATGCTGCATGATTTGGAATTAATATGGTAATATCAAAATATGCTTCGTTACGCACTGAGAAACTTTGCTATAGACGCCAATTCCCTACAATGAGTCTGGAATGTGTTATATGCATTTCTGTTAACACAGCCAAACTATAACTTTCTTCCGTTTGTAGCATATTTCCGGTGGACGGCGGACGGTGTTTTTGTTTTAATACGTTTATGAGGCCAAAATCTTTCAAATGGTGCATAAACATTGACTCTAATTTAAAATTTCGAAATTCTACGAAGGATTGAGATCCGGGTCAATATTGACACTTATGTCTTATGTGTCACTTTTTTGTACAACCACCTTAAACTGATTTAATAGATAAAATTTGCATGTAAAAATGTTGAATTCCGTAAAATATTAGAAGTCATAAAATTTTATCCCGATTGGTAAAAAAATAAAAAAAGATAGCGTACATTGTAATTGCGCCATGGATCTGAACTGACCCCTACATCTATGAAGGTTTAAACATATTTTTGGGCCAATCTTTAATTTTGTTTCTTAAGGATCCATTTCGTTTAATGGCCACACAATTCTTTTTTACATAGTATAATAGCTGACTACGAACGATTGAACACAGAATTTCATTGATAAAATTCCCCCATAGAAACGTCCCCCAACATAATAGTAATTCCATGCGTTGTTTGATCTCCAGCAGCTCTACTACTGATAACAGTATGGATGAATTCAATTGTATGCCTATCAAAAGTGATGACTCGCGCGATTCAACAGCAACTAGGATATATCGTTACAAACGATTTGAAGCACAAATCTGAAATTTATGGCAGTCATAATTCATTTTCCGATACGCTTATTTCATCACTTTGTATTTTGCCACCCATGTATATAAGGGTGGATCGCTGCTTTGTCATACAGTGTCCATATTAGGCGTTTGTCTCAAAAACCATGAAAACTAAACGTTTTCACTCACATTTTGACAAAACAAAATTGTTCACGATAATCATAATGTTGACACATTTGCATTTATCGTTAAAATTATTGATTTTAAATATTTGGGTTTCCCATAGAGAATTAGAGTTAGCCGAAGCAGTGCTCTTCCCTATCCAATATAAGTCTATCATTCCTATCGTTCTTCAACCGGATCACAGTTATGAACTGATAAACATGAAGTATTTATGGTATAGGCAGACAATATGTATCCCTACCCATGTCACAATTTTATGTATAAATAGTAGCATCTCGAATGTTTTCTCATTGTCGATGTGTTTGTTGATCATGGATGTTGTGCTCCGATGAACAATGCATCTATTCAATAAAAATGTTAAGTGCTTAGTAGTACTAGACTTAGTGTAAAACTAAGAATGATCCGTGAAAAGCTGAAACAAAAATTTTGGGATGTGCTGCACTTTTTGTGTTACGATCCAAAACGACTGGTGAGAATAATTGTGCTGAGCATTTGCAGTGTCGTGGTGATATTTCAGGTTTGCGTCGAAGAATCAATGTCACACAAATCAACATAAACTGAAGGAATGATCTTTGTTTAATTGTAACTAGCTGACAGAATGCTTCCATAAGTTGATCCATCCGCCCATAACAACTCATTCGCGGTTCGATTTGAACGAATCAATGACCTACCCGGCGATAACCTTTGCCGGAACCCACCCTACAAGTACGATGTGATGGAACGATACAATCTGTCTCAGCATCCGAAATATGCCAGTTCCTTCAATAACTTCAACTTCAATCAGAGCACGCTGAATGAGCTGTTTCGAGAAGCAACCTACAATCAGAGTGAATTCTTCATACAGTACGGATTGAATGGACTGGTCGATAGTGAGTGTTGCAATCCGCGTAAACAGAGAAACAACTATTTTGAAATAATCACGATACTTTTCCAGATGTCGAAGTGATCAGTAGCATGCATCTGGATATGGGACAGTGTTATACGTTGAACCCGTTGACAACGACAGATCGTTCGTGGAAAGGCGTCGGCTATTCCATTTTGCTCCAGCATGACACCAGAGATGATGTTTACTATTTGGGTGAGGATCTACCCGGATGGCACGTTTTCATTCATGATCCTATGGAGGGATTTGCAGGTAATTTAGAAAAAAATAATGTGTGTCATAAGTTCTGTGTAGGTAAGGTTATCGTTCACAATACTTATTCAGCTCGCAGTCACATGACTTTTCTTACCCGTTTCGGAAAGTTAACTTGGGTGACGTGAGAGCTTCATTTCCAGGTGAGTGACAAAGTGAACCACAAGTGACTCCTTGCTCATTTGCAGAAGTGTCAGATTGATTGATTGCTAGTCCGTTACCTTTACATTTTATTGTTTTATTCATTGTCGTAGTTGTGATGACAGTATGCTAATTTTACTAATTATTTTAATTTTGTGCTAACGTATCAACTTTAGTTCACTCATAGAACACGACATGAGATTCGACACCACACTTATGGCTCTTAAAAACGGAACAAGAACATAAAATTTACCTATTACTATCGCCCAGTTTCGGGCTCGATTCTGCACATCTATTGGATGTTACTGATTACACGAAGAGAACAATCACAACTTCGTAGTAAATGGTGTTTCGATTAAAATTTGGTCGACTTAAACTTGACGCATTTCCTTTCATCGTGCATTAAAAAATTTGCACACCACTCATTTTGAAGATGTGTGTGTGCAGCATCATGCCTTTATTTTGATTTTGAGATTAGCACTACAGTTATCAAAATATCGTCGAACAATCTCTCCGCCCGAGATGTCGCAAAGAAGCTGGGAGTGGTGCCTTCAACCGAGGATAGAGCTACAAAACGAGCTGGATTGTCGACTTACAAGAAAGTGGTGACTCCAAATCGCGACGATAAACAAAACACATTGGCCAATGCACGATCGTGAAAGTTGTACACGACAGTGCTGACGAAGTTTGATTGCGTGGTACAGGACGATGAAACTTACGTCAAGGCAGACTTTAAATAGCTTCGTGGACAGGAATTTTATACGGCAACTGGACGTGGAAAGGTGGCAGATATTTTCAAGCACATTAAACTGTCAAAGTTCACGAAGAAATACCTGGTGTGGCAGGCCATCTGTACCAGCGGCTTGAAGAGCAACGTTTACATTGCGACCGGAACCGTCAACCACGAAATTTCTCTGAGCGAGTGTCTACAAAAACGTCTACTGCCTTTCCTGAAGCGACACAATTGTTCCGTTCTATTTTGGCCGGATTTGGCAACTTGCCATCACGGAACAAGAACCCTCCCAACACGCCAGAGCTCTGCCCAAACAAACAATATTGGACCTTCGTCAAGCGAAACCTTAAGAAAACTTAAAAACCTGTTGTGAGCTAGAAACAGTTCAAGGCAAACTGGCGTTCTGCGGTGAATAAAGTGGACAAAGAGACTGTACAAAATCTTATGGCAGGTTTTAAACGAAAGATCAGGCAATTCGTATTCGGTTAAAAGGAAGCTTAGCTGAATACTTCTGCTGTATTCTGTATTAACCGAACTTGAAAGAGAAAATTTTGAACTTATTAATAAAAACTTTGATCGACTCACACACATTACTGTCTGACCAAATTTTGATCGGAACACCCTCTAGTACATGTAAGAAGCGGTACTAATTATTTTATTTTCCTCTTCGACAAGTTGAAAGGGACGATGTTATTAGGGCATCATCTTCATTTATCAGCGGCTGCTCAGAGTTTGGCCTATACAAATCACCGGACAACTCTTCTAAGGGATTTCATACATGCCAGACATCTAATCCATTAATTTTTTATCTTTGATGGAGCATTAACTAACCTTCAAAGTAAGACCGCTCTAGTAGACCGCACGTCAGGTACTTTGGATGTCGTTCGTTAGCTCCGGGTATAGACCGTCCTCGAAAGAAAGGGTGCACCCTCAGTTCGTTAAAAAAAACATGTGTATTTCTATGTATCAACTTTTGTTCTTACTTATGGTGTTTCAACATTGTTTATCAACAGTTCATAAACGATGTTTGATTACTTTTTCATGTACAAGTAACTTCTCGAACTTTTCCTCTAACGTTCTTCATAAGGTTCTGCACAGATTGATTAACGACAATTTCAGATGCTCTTGTCCAATCTCTTTTGAAGTTTCCCAGCATCAGCAGCCTGAACGTGTTTACAAAAATATCTCTTGACGAGAACCCAAAATCGTTCGATGGGATGAATTTCAGGACAATTTGGGTGATTCATGTGCTCTGGTTCAATTATCCGATTTGTACCAGTACATGGTCAACTTACACACTTGGATTTTTTTACAGAAATCTGTAAAGTTTTACCGAATTCTCAACAGCTGAACGTTCGATTTTACGGATTTCTGTGAAATTTTACAGATATCTGTAAAAAAATTACCGGATTTCGGTAAAATTTTACCGAAATCCGTAAAATTGAATTACCGAACGTTCAGCTGTTGAGAATTCGGTAAAATTGTACAGATTTCTGTAAAATAATCTGAGTGTGCAGCGTAATGACACGAAGCAAGTTCAGAATATTGCAGGACTGTCATGTTGACGAAGCCGTGGCAACAGGAATTTTTTCAAGCATAAATTGACGTAAATATCTGCATTCATTTCTCTTATTAAGATGTACGACTTCGTAAATGTAACGCTAGAGCAAATTGCCTGCCAGACCATCACCTTTTTGACAAATTTCTCAGTGAAAACTGAGGTGTCCGCCTTGTCAACATCATCATCTTCACTAATCGTGTAATATTGTGATCCCGACAATGCTATATAGTCCATTTCGAATAAGTTTCGTTGTCCATCATGATGCAGTACTTATTCTTGGCGAAAACTATGTCAAACATTTCCCGTGCCCGTGGTTTCTCGCTGACTGCTTATTTAGAACTCCTTTTTGGCTGTTTATGCTGCGTACAACGCGTAGACGTACACGCTCAAAACAGCCTCTCTTTCATTTGTATCTCCGTCCCTTTTTTTCTCACGGAAAAGCTACTCAACTTTCGTAAAAAGTGGAACAACTCAAATTATGAGTTGTTCCACTTTTAACGAATATTGAGTAACTTTTCCGTGAGAAAAAAAGAGACGGCGATACAAATGAAAGTGAGGCTGTTTTGAGCGTCTACAACTTCAGCTTCAATATCCCTTTGGCTCGTTGAACGTTGGGCTTCGAGGTGTTCAGCATTTTGGTCAAATCGCAAACTGAAGCATCTTTTGCCTTTGTGAAAGCTCGTCTAATTTCGTTGTCCAATTTGGGGTTCGATGCTCCTTTTTCTTTCGTCCCCCTCGTGGCAGGTCCGCAAGGGAACACTCCTCCCCGAACTACCGGATCGCATTCCGCATTCCGGATAACCCTGGAATAATTTTCCACTTGTCCACGACGGTACGGCGTTTTTCAACGGCAATCTTTCCCATCTCTCGAAATACGCGTAAAACTTTGCTGTGAGTTGTGTTCGGTTTGACGTTTGGTTTGTAAACAATAAGATGGAGCCAATAGACTACCCGAATAAAAATGTTTGTTCAAATGGCAGTGTTAAATTTTTTTTTCTGGGACAGTCTAAGAAATGATAAGCTGATCCTTTTAACGATTTTTTTTTCTGTCTTAAGTGTTGTACCGTTTTGTCTATGTTTCGTTATAAAGTGTTTTATTATGAATTTATTAACAAATTCTTTATCGTACCCATTAAATTTAAATTTTAAGCTACTTTTCTTCAAATTCTTATTTTTTCATATTAAAAGCCGGTTTCCGGCGAATACCAAATTTAAAAAAGGTGTTTTCTTTCTCCGCAAAATAAGTTTACCGTCAACCTTTTCTTTTTTTCCTGACGTGTACTAATTCGAGTAGGTTGCTGTACTCATTCAGAAATAGACATATATTGAAGAGAATGCCACAATTCACCAGAAGTAGTCATAAACCTCATTGTGTTAAAATAGTATATGAAAACGGTAAACATTTCATTTTCATTTAATTTAATTTCTATGTTCAAATACAGAACAGTTTTATAACCTTGTATCGAAGTTTAATACTAAATGAGAATCAGCTACTGTTTTCACATCAGCTTCAATTCATAATTTGATTAGTTTATCCAGGGGGATGGAGCTAGAATAGATCAACAAAATAACACACAACCAAGAATATTGGCTGCTGTATAAACGTTCCATAAAAAAAACAATTAAAGAGAGAAAAGACACATAGGGATGGTAGCAGTTGAAAAATTGAAAATTATCATTAAAAAACTTAAATCTCATTGAAACAATCCATAATTTAATGATCTCCAAGCAATTAAAAAAATCTAATTTGTGAAAAAAACTTTCAACAATTTCCTTAAACTAAATGGAAATCCTTTATGGAAAAAACCATAAGAAAAACCGTTTCGAGTTCTGGTTTGGTGAGTGGTTTTTTATTTGCTTTTTAATTGTTACCGGCAGTAGAAATTTTTGTTCATATTTAGTTTTCGAACTTAAACAGCTTATTGAATCCTGACGTTTCTGGAAATTTAAATCGCCGTTCGATCCTGATCCCTAAATATATGACTCCCAAAGGGAAATGGCTGTATAAAATCACAGACTAAATAAAAGTGTACAATGTGTTCCGAAAATTTGTTCTACATCTATTTTTCTATCTGGAAAATAAATTAAAACATGAGTTTAAGGTCTAATTGATGACCTAGAACATCCTGAATCAGAAGAAGTTTAGTTAGCAAAAATAAATGCCTTCTTAATAGTTTAAAGCGTTGATTTAGAATATGTAACATACGTATTTTTAATTTTGGGTGATAAACGTTAAATATTTTTGTATCGTTATGGGATTTTCTAGGATATCCAAAATGCGGTTGAGCTCAGAACTTCAGATCTACCGTTGTCACAGTAGAATTAAGGGCTCTAGAAGGTGCCTATATGTATTAAAACTTATTGAATGATCCTTTTGGAAGGCCAACAGTCTTTATTTTATAATTTTGTGAAGTTTTAGGTCATCAAAACTGTCCTTACGATTAGAACTTATGATCTAAAGTAGTAACTATAGCTTTTTGGGGTATACAAAGTAACGCTCCTTATTCAACCAAATTTTCGAACGCAAACAAACATATTTTCGAACGCAAACAAACATTACGAGATAAACTGGGATGATCGGGGTCTTCCAAACTGTCCTTGTGTTCAGAACATAACATCTACAGTGGTAACAATACGTTTTTGGAGTATGCAAAGGATCAATATGTATTTAACAATATTCATTGAATATTGTAGAACGTCAACAGATATTATGCGAAAATCTCGGGTAATTCTAGGTTATCAAAATTGTCCTCAAATTCAAAACATAAGATCTACAGTTGTCACAGTAGCGTTTTGGTCTATATAAGGTGACTAAATGTATTCAAACATATTCAGTGAATCTTTTGGAAGGTCAACAGTCTATATTTTATAACTTTCTGATTCCAAACTGTCCTAGCGTTCAGAACTCAAAATTTACAGTTGTAACAGTAATTTTAAGCAATTAAAAGTTACAATAAATATTCAAATATATTTAATTAATATTTTTAAAGGTCAACAAACATTATAAAGTTATATAACATGCTCTGGGTCGTCCAAACTATCCTTGAGAACAGGTCATTAAGACCTACAGTTGCAAAAAAAAAAACTCTTTAAGTTATGCAAAGCAACGTTGTCTATCGAAACATAATCATTGAATATCTTGAAAGACCAACAGACATTACTAGATAATCTTCTAGGTTATCTAAACTATCCTGGAGTTCAAAACTGCTCATCTACAGTTGTAACTGTAGCTTTCCGGGCCAAACAAAGTAACAATGTATTTGACCAATTTAAGTGAGTTTTTTGGAAGGAAAACAGATATAATGAGATATATGTTATAGGTTGCCAAAACTACCCTTGAGTTCAGAAGATATAATCTATGAAAGGTGATGATATGCAATCAAACACATTCAGTGAGATCTTCTGTAAGGTCTCCAGTCATCTTGGGATGTTCAAGTTCAGAAATACCGACTTGAGTTCAGAAATTAAGACATACAGGACCTTAGCAAAGGAAAATAACAAGCTGATATCATATAAGTAACAAGTTCGGTTATCCCAGTTATCGTTTTGATTTCCACTGTTATCGCATAACAAATTTAGTTATCACCATTGGCAAATTTTGTTATCATATGTTATCATTTTGAACACACTATTTTTTATGAACGTTATAAGTTGATTTGTAAAACTATAAATATTTACAGCATATTTGAACAAAAAAAATTTTTTGTTCAAATATGCTGGAAGATATTTATAGTTTTACAAATCAACTTATAACGTTCATAAAAAAATGTGTATTCAAATGATAGCATATGATAACAGAATTTACCAATGGTGGCAACAACATTTGTTATAAGCGATAACAGCGGAAATCAAAACGATAACTGGGATAACAGAACTTGTAACTTATATGATATCAGCTTGTTATTTTCCTTTGCTAGGGTTTACGGGCTATACAAAATTAAGTTACTTTGTTCGGCATGAGTATCCCATGATTATTTGATAGTGTCTCCCAGGGCATACATTTAACATGTTTGAATATAAGTAGAAATGCGAAGAAATTTTTAGTAATTAGTATTTTCGATTTAATTCCAACTACTTTTGCTTATCTTGACAGATACGCGTATTTCGTCTGCAATGTGCAGATTTCTTCAGTGTCTCGAACTAATAACTCGACGTCATCTAATTTATCTTCTCATTTCTAGTTACAGCTATTCCACTACCCAAGTAGCACACTACAATCATAATTAGTTGTAGTAACTTGCATATGACTTAGCAAGTCAAATTTATGTTATCTTCACCGAATGGCAACAAGTGTGCTACTAGGGTAAACAGTTTAAACTCTCTAGGATTCATGTTTCAATGTTTGAATATTTCAGCACAGTTTGGACGACCTAGCACATCTCAAAAACAGTATATCTTACTCTTTTTAATCATTTCTATGTTATTGAGCACCAATTTAATCTGAACACACCATATTGCTAGTACACTCAGTAGCAAAAAAAAAGCCGAGCAAAATTTTGCTTCCAAAAAACTCCATGTTCACCCTCCTGTAACTTTGTCAATTAATAATATTTTTTGTTGAAAATTTCACAACATTATAACCAATGTATAAACCTTATTTGACCAAAATTTCATGTTGGTAAAATTTATGAATTTGGAGTTATCATAGAATATGTGAAAAAAGTCATTTTTGGACAAAGCAATTTCAAATATCCGTATTTCTGTGAAAAATTTAGGTAGCATATTAAAAATTTCTCCATAGCTTAAAAAAGTACAGAAAATGATGTGGACAAAATTTTAACTGTTTTCATTAAGTGGTTTGGACTACAGCTGGCGTCAAAGTTGACGTTCCAACATAAGCATTTCCCTTTTTCACCCGATGCTGACCTTGCTGAAATATCGGTGCAAAAAAAAGCCGAGGTGAATTTTATTAATAAATAATACTGTATAGCTCTGTATACTTAGTTTTCACAAACCAATTTATACTGAATGCCATATTTTCATAGTTCTTCGTGGGCTACACTAGTTATTTGGGATATTTCAGGCGTAACAAAGCATGTATATTAATAAGAAGAATTCACCTCGGCTTTTTTTTTGCACCGATATTTCAGCACGGTCAATATCGGGTGAAAAAGGGAAATACTCATGTTGGTGCCTCAACTTTGACGCCAGCTGTAGTCCAAACCACTTGATGGAAACAATTCAAATTTCGTCCACATTATTTTCTATGTATATTTTAGCTATGGAGAAATTTAAAATATGTTATCTAAATTTTTCACAGAAATACGTATTTTTGAAATTGGTATGTCCAAAAATGACTTTTTTCACATATGTTATGAAAACTTAAAATTTATGAACCTGATCAACATAAAATTTTGACCACATACTGTCTATACATTGTTCATAGTTTTGTGAAAGTTTCAGCAAAAAATATTGATTATTGACAAAGTTACAGTAACTTGGACATGGCGCTTTTTGGAAGCAAAATTTTGCTCGGCTTTTTTTTTGCTACTGAGTGTATAATAACGCTTGGAAAATTTTGGATCTGAAAGGGTTAATTCAAAGAATAGTGCATTCTACAATCTGTATGGCTTAAGGCTCAGCTACAGTGCGAAGCGCAACGACGCGTTGCGGCAACTTTTGACATAAAATATATGGATTAACTGTCAAAAGCTACCGCAAAGCGCCGTTGCGCTTCCAATTGTAGCACGATCTTTACATTTAGTTGCGTACTACTACGTCATTATACCAAACAACTCAATGGAGCTGTACCTTGTAGTTTTTATTTTCTATTTCTTCAGAGTGCACAAGTGAAACTTTAGTTACATAGAGTATGTGTCCCTTAACTCAGCCTATTATGCAATGATCGATTACATTTCATATTATAACTCATGAAGTGTTTAAGCTACGAGCGTGATTCAACTAGTTAGATACTTGCTAATATAAGTTTGATAAAACATTTGGTAGTATGTATCACGAAACGTTACTCAACTCTTATTATAAAGTTATATTAAAGGGATATGGATTTAATGTCGGTCTATTTGCACCAAATTGGGTCTAATCGTGGATGGAACTTCGTCCCATTCGATGAATTTATTACTAATTGTAGTCTTTATACGGTTTTTTTTTGTCTAATTTTATGAATTAAGGCTTTGTATGCTGGATTTGATTTACTTAATACAACATTGATACAACAGGCCATAGTTGAGAACAAACCGAAAAATATTTCCCTAACATTGGGTCTACGATTTTCTCGTAAAATAATTGTTATTTTCGCTATGTGAACAGTTAGTTTGTAACGTCTGACTATTTTCTGTACATCCAGACTGCATTGCTTGCTTTATCGATTCAATTAAGCCAAATTTAGATCACTTGAAAATCGTGTATATCATCTGTTCAGCTTAACCAGTGAAATCATAATGCCCCAAAAGTTGAAGATATCGAAAATTACACGAAAGTGAACAACTATTAGTTGATTAATAAATTAATGAGATTTGAGGTGCATAGGCCGAATGAAGGAGCTAGGCTTACATTACATCGCTTCACCCTAATTTCATATTTTTCAAATTTAAATCAAATGACTTACATAATCTAATATAAAAACGTTTAAAAATCCTGTGCATACGTGTTTTGTTTGTTATAGGTTACTAACATCTATTGGTTTTGACCTATTCCAAGTTAGCAAACAGGGCATCAAATTTTAACACCATGTTCGAATGAGCATGGTTTAGTTACTTCTCTATTTAAAAGATAAACTTGCGAGTGTATTAACAAAATGATTGTAATTTGAAAAACGGAAAATTTACTTTACTCACTTTCAGGTAAATGAAAAACTAGAAACTGTAATACTTTTTCAAACTATCTCCAAAAAACGCGAGCAATTTCTTTTAAATTCCATTGGAAATAGCTTATTCTTTGACAGATTGGCCTATTTCGTCTGCGACTTACAGCCTTTCTCGGTGTCGATCAAATTTAGTGTCCGGTGCGTGGCGTAAGTCAACTCAGCGAAATAAACTTTCGATATTCCTAAGATTGTATTATGATTGTTTGCCGCAACAAATCGTTATGAATTTCATTAATTTGCCCTATGATAGGGTATGTGTCCCTTGGCTCAGCCTAATATGCAACAATCGATTACATTTTTCATTGTAACTCATAAAGTATTTGAGCTGGAAACAAATTTAACTAGCTATACACTTCCTAAGATATGTTTAACTAGCCGTCTGGTAGTATGTATCACGAAAAGCTAAACAACTCGTTTTATAAAGTCAGAAACTTTCGAGGGATATGGATGTAACGTCGGTCTATGGGTACCAAATTGGGTCTAATCATGGATGCAAGTTCGTCCCATTCGATTGATTTTCTATAAAATGCAATCTTCGTACGGGTTTCTTCCTGATTTTCTGATTCAAGGCGTTCCCAGCTGTATTAGCTCTACCAACAAACAATTTCACAAATCAAACTATACTTAAACTGCTAAAAACGCTTAAGTGAGTTTTACATATGATTTAGCGGTCATTCGCCAATCAAAACATTATAATTCACTCTACACAGATTTTGTTCCTTTAGTTTGTATTAAGATTAGCCATATGAACAACATTTAACCGGAACTCAGACATTTGTATTGTAAATGTTACCAATAACAATATTTTTACTACGCTTTTCATAGCAACAGGCCATATTTGGGAACATAGAAAAAAATATGTCCCTAACATTGGGTCCACCGTTTGCTTGTTAAATCATTGTTATTTTACTAATGTGACCTATTAGTTATAACATGTGACTATATTCTATACATCTTGGCTGCATTATTCGGTTTATAGGCTCAATTCCGGCAAATTTAGATCATTTGAAGATCGTATAGATAATCTGTTCAGCTTAACCAGTAAAGTCATGATATCTAAAAGTCAAGGAAATTGAATTCTACGTGGAAGTGAATTACTATAAATTGATTGATTATGTCTCAATTGCTTTGAAATAAATCGGTCATTCTGATAGCAGCATGATTTTGTTGATTATCGAAGAAATAATGACATATTTGGTACATAGGCCGAATCAAGGAGCTAGGCTAACATTACATCCGATTACCCATATAATGTTGTTGAAAAATATAAATATGCAACGTGGGATTCGCACCTTGAAGGTTTAGGTCATGGGTCCAGTTAATTGACCACTAGCACTAGTAATCAGGAGAGCTTAAAGGCGTACAAGAACAACGTCATGTAAGACAAACTCCATTGAAAATTTCAAAGCATTGTTCATAGGTTGAATCTTATGAAATTCTTAAGTTCATTTGCCTGAGTGTAGGGTACATCACAGTATGAGATACAATTTATTATTTTCATTCCACTAGTTTTGTTTATTCTATGCCTTTCCTAACGTATCTTAAACTCAAAAAGTTGCAGTTCTCACAACTTTTTAGAGCGAACCACCCACCGTACAGAAGGAGACCCAACTGTATCTAATTATGCGGTTGCCTTTATATTCTCCATCTCTGGCTAGCCTAACCATCAGGCGCATTCGGTATTTACTTAAACCTCTTTCTCTTCGCACAGAAAATCGCATGCAATCATCCGGACGAGTTGAGTATCTGTTCGTTGAGGTGGATGAAGAGGTCGAAGTAAAGCTAACCACCCAACACTTCTACATGCTGCCGAGTGTGGAAAATTTGTGCACCACCCAAATGGACATGAGCTCAACCAGGGTAACTAATTAAAATAATTTCCCTCTGCAATTCAATCATGATACATTCAACAGTGTAGCGAACTATGCCACTGGCGCCACGTAATTAACATCGTTGGCTGTACCGGTCCATGGATGCCGGACACCGAAGAGGAACTATGTGACACGGCCAATGAGACACAGCAGCTGATCAAGCACTACAAATTGCTGGAAGACTTGGATAGTCGCATTTGCGGATGTTACCAGCCATGTTCCACGACAATCTTCACGGCATACGTCATGAACAGAAAGCATTTCAACATTTCTATTCCTTCGGGACAGGTTTGGCTGTACTATACATCTAAAATGGTCACTGTACGTTTGTGCTAGGTCATGTTGATCCTTCAAAACTAAAACAACAATCCCATTCTAGATCGTCGAAGAATTTCACGGTTACGATCTGACCCAATTTGTGGCCGATCTGGGAGGGTCACTCGGCTTCCTGCTGGGCTTGTCGGTGCTGGGATTAATCGGACTGATGGAGAAAATAGTTGCTTTGCTGTTCATTCGAAAGCTGATTGCTCAAAAGAGAAATAAACAGAAAAATCCAAATGATGGAGACACCAAAGAATTGGAAAAGGAAAAGTATCATGATCAGAGCCATTCGTACACGAGTAGCACGGATTGCAGTGACACAACGCTGGCAGTTGCAAATGTCAAAGAATAGTAGTTTGTAAGGTTTAACGTATCATTCTCGCAACAGTTCTAATATTCTGATTGATAAATAAATGAATTAAAATGATCCCCAAAGATAAATCATTTTTCAGCATTCTGAAACATAAATGTTTCAGTTACATATGGCAACAGATGTCGCTTCAGCTGGACGAAAATTGAACATATATTCTTTTTTCTGCTGACGAGAACCGCCAATTTATTCGAGGAAAACGAGGATCGATGGTATTGCTGTGCAAACAAACATAATTCTGTTTTAAGTATAAATATTGCGCTTCTTACCGTCTACCCTAAACGGGTGTCTGTGACGTGTTTCACGTTCTAGAGGTATTTTTAGCCGTTTTGCATGGGATTGTTTATTTTGACCAAATTGCTCTGAATGAAGCTAGAAAAACGAATTCATAGTTATGTCGATTTACATTAATTAGGTGGATTTACATTGAGGCAACACGAAGCAAATGGTAAAATATCTTTCGGGAAATTTGTGACTCTAGTTTATGCATACGCGATACACAAAAAGAAAAAGTGCATAAATTTCGCTCAGGAAATAACAGTGCATCGGTCGCCAGCCAACTCCGAAGATAAGTTAATCATCCCTGAAAAGATTACGCTAGTTTACAGCATTTTTTAACTCGATAAGAAGATGATCATTACCAATGCAGAATCGTGCGCTGAATTCAATGCCGTGCACACTGTTGCCAAAGGCGTAAAAACGTGATCGAAATTGTTTTGACCCCGAAAACAACGTTTTTTTGCTGTAGTTTCTTCTGCAAAGTTTTTTCATAAATTATTCTCCATATTATGATGATAAAAATTGTGGTGATTTTCCTCCCTAGTAGTGAGAAAAAAAAATTATTTTCTAATTATTGCAAATAAAAATAAATTTTATTCGGCAAAGTTATAGCCAATTTAATACAAAACAACTTTGCTGAAGCTTACATATGCCTATCTATTGGTTTTAATGTAAATTTGGGGAGTTTTCTTTTGAACATCCCTCTAATTCAGTTTTTTGAATATAACATCTCATGGAGATTTTATACAAATTTTAAATATTCAACACTTTTGTTTATCATATAAAAACACACAAGTTTGCTCAAAATAGTATAATTTTATCTCTCAAAGTTTTTGAGATAATTAGGGTTTTACTTTAAAAAGGTACTTTTTCAGTGTCAAAAGTCATATTAATCTGCAAATTTCTGCAAGCGAAACTATTTGCATATGAAAGTTTGAATCAGTCATTGTCAAATCCAGATACAACCGCTCGTCTTTCGTTGTCCTTTGGGGGCCAAAGCCAATGTTCTTAGAACCACTACATGACTTAACTTGGAACGACCAGGTTCATTTCTCTTAACATATTCGATAGCATTACGTTTCAGGAGATAGGCAATTGATAGTAATACTACATATAATTAAAAAAAAATGACCGTGAAATTTTTTTAAATAAATAACTTCTTTTTTCTTTTTTGCTGTTTTAACGGGCTTTTAACCGCGGTGGTTATTTGTCCCGGATAGTAAAGAGCAGGCGCATAAAATTCAAATCCATTGGTTGCTTTGGCAACGCAGTGTAATCAAGCTTGTTAATTTGTATGATTGGTATCCAATGTCAGCAACTTCATTCCTTGTTCCTATTGGTCAATTGTCGGAAGAGGCTCAGGAGTGCCGAAACAAAGACATCCGCAGATACCGAGAGTATCATACTAGGACATTTTCAAGGATATATACTAATACGGATCTTTTACACCGATTGTTAGAGGCATCTGATCCATTGACTTCGAGAATAAGAGGATTCGGAAAGAAAAAGGAAGCACCGTTGTCAAGGAATGCGAAAAATCTTTTGGTCAAATCCGATGACAACACCAATGATGAAAGCGATAGTAGTGATGATGACGATCAACAGTGAAATACTTTAATTATGTTTAAATGTTTTGAGAAAAAATTTAAATCACTAAATGAAGGCTGAATCATTTGTTTTGTACTATTTTGACAATGCTGGGAATCTTTTCCGACAGAAAACAGCTTCAAAATTGAAAAAAACAAAAAAAATAGCATAGATGAGGTCATTTAGTTGTTCTAAGAACATTGGCTTTGTCCCCCAAGGGACAGCGAGAGACGAGCGGTTGTATCTGGATTTGACAATGACTGATTCATACTTTCATATGCAAATAGTTTCGCCTGTAGAAATTTGCAGATTACAATGATTTTTGACACTGAAAAAGTACCTTTTTTTTATAGTAAAACCCTAATTATCTCAAAAACTATAAGAGATAAAATTATACTATTTTCAGCAAACTTGTGTGTTTTTATATGATAAACAAAAGTGTTGAATATTTAAAACTTGTATAAAATCTCCATGAGATGTTATATTCAAAAAACTGAATTAGAGGGATGTTCAAAAGAAAACTCCCCAAATTTACATTAAAACCAATAGATAGGCATATGTGAGCTTCAGCAAAGTTGTTTTGTATTAAATTGGCTATAACTTTGCCGAATAAAATTTATTTTTATTTGCAATAATTAGAAAATATTTTTTTTTTCTCACTACTAGGGAGATAAATCACCACAATTTTTATCATCATATTATGGAGCATAATTTATGAAAAAAACTTTGCAGAAAAAACTATAGCAAAAAAACGTTGTTTTCGGGGTCAAAACAGTTTCGATCACGTTTTTACGCCTTTGGTAACAGTGTGCCGTGGGCCGGGAAAATAAAGTAGAGCCGAGAATAAAAATTAGTATTTTCCATTTCATTCCATCTACCTTTATTGCTTATATTGACAGATACGCGTGTTTCGTCAACAATGTGCAGACTTCTTCAGTGTCGTATACTAATAACTCGACTGCATTCTAATACACGACACTGAAGAAGTCTGCACATTGTAGACGCAATACGCGTATCTGTCAATTTAGGCAATAAAGGTAGTTGGAATTAAATGGAAAATATTATTTTTTCTTCGCATTTCTAGTTACAGGTATTCCACCAAATAGTTCACACTTTCTAGGATTCAAAGTACAGCCGTTTTTGAGGTTTAATTTTTTTTTTGATTTTATGGGTTTGGACAAAAGCACAATTACAAAAATTTCATCATTTCTGGATCTAGTTTATTTATTTATTTATTGTCGTCGTCAATCATAAGTAAACCATATAATATATATATCTATATAAAGGGTGTATTCGATAAAAATGGCACACAGAAAATCTTCTGTAACTTTAGAATCCTATGAGTAAAAAACCTAGAAATTTGACTAGATCTCATCCATAGTGTATTATTTACATCTGTCATGTTTCATAGTTATACATTCAGTAGTTCCAGTCATGTCGTCGAAACAAGAAATTGTCCGTGAGAAAATTTGGTGCACTCACAATCAAAATCCAGGGGCGTCCCTCCGGTGGATTGCTTAAAGGCTTGGAATTGCAAATACAACTGTGTCTCGTGTAATAAAAACCTTCAAGGAGCGTCTGAGTGTCCAAAGGGAGGAAAGGAGTGGTCGTAAAAGTGGTTCAATGGACAGTAAAATGGCCAGGAAAGTCGTACAACAATTCAAGAACCGTCCAAACATGTCAATTCGAGATGTCGCTAAAAAGTCTAAGGTGTCAGTCGGTTTTGTGCAGAAAACCATGAAGCGTGCTGGGTTACATGTTTACAAAGTGCAAAAAGCCCCAAACCAGAATGAAAAACAAAACATCACTGCGAAAACCCGCGCCCGGAAACTTTACACGAAGCTGCTCACCAAATCCGGTTGCATCGTGATGGATGACGAAACATACGTCAAGGCCGACTTCCGTCAACTTCCTGGGCAAGAATATTTCGTTGCCAAGTCGAAGTTCGATGTTCCGGAGGATGTTCGAAAGAAGAAACTATCGAAATTTGCAAAGAAGTTTCTAATCTGGCAGGCGATTTGCGGATGTGGTGAAATAAGTGCTCCCTTCATCACTTCCGGAACAATATACGGTGCGATTTACACGGAAGAGTGCCTTAAGAAGCGTCTCTTGCCATTCATTAAGAAGCACAAAGGATCAACTCTGTTTTGGCCTGATCTAGCATCCTGCCACTACGCTCGAAACGTATTGGAGTGGTACTCGAACCAACGGAGTCAATTTTGTGCCAAAGGATATGAACCCACTAAATTCACGGGAACTTCGTCCAATTGAAAAATTCTGGGCAATTATGAAAACGGAACTTCGCAAACATCCTAAAACTATAAAAACAGAGCTAGAATTGAAGAAAATTTGAGTAAAAACAACAAAAACACTGGGAAAATCGGTTGTACAAAATTTGATGGGTGGAGTGAAAAGGAAGGTGCGGGCATTCGGGATTTAAGACGAAATTGAATAAAACAAATGTTGTAAATCAAAACTCATTAGTAGTTCTTCATTCCCTGAAAATTTCAAGAAAATCCGATAATCAGTTTAATTTTGATGAGTATATATGTGTGTGCCATTTTTATCGAATACACCCTTTACTTCTTGACAGTATGGCGTTTCTCAGATTTAGACAGCGTAATTTAATTCGAAACAGATTTTAATTCGAAAAATCAGCGAACATCAGCACAGATTCTATCCCAAGCGGTCCGTAGAGAGTAACTTATGCGAATTTACCTCTTTCTGTATCGGAGCCTTGGATGTTGGAGCTCAGGTTGATGCTGTATACACTGACATAAAAGCTGCTTTTGACACTGTTAACCACGACATTCTTCTTGCGAAGCTACTCCGACTTGGCGTGTCAGATAGAATATGTAATTGACTCCGTTCGTAGCTAACCAACCGGCAACTTAATGTGAAAATTGGATCAACAGTGTCTACTCCTTTCTCTCCGTGTTCCGGTGTACCACAAGGCAGCAACTTGGGTCCGCTGCTGTTTGTATTATTCTTCAACGACGTGACGATCCGTTTGGCAAACGGTGGAAAACTCATATATGCGGACGATTTGAAAATATATC
>JASCZW010015078.1:0-21402 GCA_034211315.2 Aedes japonicus
TTATTAACATTTGAAAATTCGAAGATCTTGGAATGTTCGATTTCGTTTCTTGGATGTTATTTCGTTTCCGTTCATGAGACGAATGCCATCTGACTTCAGTCCTTTTCTCGTAAATAAAATCATTGCAATGCATTTGTGTTCTTTTATTCTCAATGACTAGCGAAGCTTATGAACTAAATCTTGACAAGCATTACCATGTTAAACTAATTGTTGACTCGACTGTCATGTTCGCATGATTTTTAGATTGGATCCAAGTCCAATCCAAATCCAATCCAAATCCAATCCAATCCAATCCAATTCCAATTCCAAATCCAATTCAAATCCAATCCAAATCCAATCCAAATCCAATCCAAATCCAATCCAAATCCAATCCAAATCCAGTGCAAATCCAATGCAAAATTTATAACTGTTTAATAACTGTTAACTATTAAAACAATTTCTTTCAAGTTATGGCTTCGTATGGTAAGATTTTTTATTGTATTCTAGGCAGACTTCCAGAGCGTTGAACTCATCGATCCTTTCTCAATAACTAACAAACAAACAAAATCTGAATCCTAGAGGGTTTGAGCTGTTTAGTGGAATACCTGCAACTAGAAATGAGAAGAAAAATTAGTATTTTCAAGGTGTCTCCATACGTGATTTGGCAGAGAAGTACGATTCCAACTTTTCCACCGTGCGTAACATCCTTTCAAGAGAAGGATATAAGTCTTTTTGTGCCAGTAAACATCCGGATCGCTCCCCGAAAAAAAATTTAGTGACCAAAAAACGAGCACGATTACTATACGAACCGTATTTTAACAGATGACGAAACATACACTGATAGGCAAAATAAAGTGCTCACCTCATCGTTTTTTCAATTTCTCTCATTTACTTGGTTCAAATTAAAGTCAAACACACTGTATTTTTTTTATTATCTTATTTTTAATATTCTTTTTAAGTTTCACTTATGGAATACTGCAAAAAATAGGAGTTTTACTTAAAGAAATTTGTGTTGAAAAAAAAAACAGTGACAAAATAAAGTGCCCACAGAACACATAAATTAAAGTTAAATAAAAGCATTTCAATAATTGATGTGTCCTCCTTTGGTTTTCAGGACCTCCTGCAAGCGCTTTGACATGCTCTCGACCAGGTTCTTTAGGTGCTGTGGATCTAGCTCTTCCCAGGCGCGCTCCAGGGCTTCAAAATAGTTATTTTTATTGGTAACACCAATTTTGTCAACACTGGCATCGAGAATCGCCCACAAATTCTGGATGGGATTGAGGTCCGGGCTTTGTGGGGGCCATTCCAGCGGTTTGATCCGACAAGACCGGAAGAAAGACTTGGTCTTCTTGGCAGTATGCTTCGGGTCGTTGTCCTGCTGGAATACGAACTTCTCTTCAAGGCCCGTCTGGATCAGCGAAACCTCCAGATTTTCTCGCAGGATGTTGATGTAGGAATCTACCGTCATTATCCCGTCGATTTTCACGAGGCTACGAGGCATGAAAAACACCACCAGGCCATCACAGTTCCTCCTCCATGCTTCATCGTGCTTTCGATGTGGCGCTCCTGAAGCTCCTCTCCCGATCTGCACCAAACACGAACCCGCCGCTTTCGGTTAAACAGCTCGAATTTTGGTTCGTCCGTCCAGAGAACCGTTTTCCAGAACTCTAGAGGCTTATCAGCATGCTTTTTAGCAAATTTAAGCCGTTTGGCTTTGTTTGCCTTGCTGATAAATGGGCGCTTCCGGGCAAGTTTGCTATTAAACCCCTGTGCTACGAGACGGCGACGAACAGTTCGACCGGAAACTGATAACTGAAGGGTTTCCTGGATCTCGCGGACAGTTACCTTCGGGTTCTTCTTGACTTCGCATGATCTTGGTGTCCGTTCTCGCATCCGTTTTCCGCTTCCTGCCTCTGCCAGGGCCAGCTTCAGAAGAATTTTGCCAACCGCTGCCTTACTGATACTGTACTTCTTAGCGATAGCCCGGTGCGATTCACCGTTTTGCACATCACGAACGACCAATTTTCGGATACACAAGGGAATTGCTTTCGAAAGCACTGCGTTCTCCATTTTTTTTCAATTGAATCAAATGCGATCACGTATACAAATGCACCAGGTTGAGCCGTTTGCTTCAAAACATGTCAAAATATCAAAACATAAACAATCGAGGGGTCTTCCAATGGATTATCGAAAACATATCGATTTTTGAAGTGGGCACTTTATTTTGTCACTGTTTTTTTTTTCAACACAAATTGATTTTTTTCTTTAAGTAAAACTCCTTTTTTTCAGTATTCCATAAGTGAAACTTAAAAAGAATATAAAAAATAAAATAAGAAGAAAAAACTACACTGTGTTTTCGTTAATTTGAACCAAGTAAATGAGAGAAATTGAAAAAATGAAGAGGTGGGCACTTTATTTTCCTAGAGGGTTTGAGCTGTTTAGTGGAATACCTGTAACTAGAAATTAGAAGAAAAATTAGTATCTTGCATCTAATTGCAACTACCTTTGCTTATCTTCGACAGATACGCGTATTTCGTCTACAATGTGCAACTAATCGAGTTATTAGTACGAGACACTGAAGAAGTCTGCACATTGTAGACGAAATACGCGTATCTGTCGAAGATAAGCATAGGTAGTTGAAATTAAATGGAAGATACTAATTTTTCTTCTAATTTCTAGTAACTTTATTTTGCCTATCAGTGTATATCAAAATGGATTATAAACAAATCTCCGGACCAAAATTTTACCTCTCAAGGGATGTTCCTTCCAGGTATAAATTTGATTTTGCTGATAAGTTTGATCGAAAACTTATGATTTGGCAAGGAATCTGCAGTTGTGGCTTCTAAACCAAGGTTTTCATCACATCTCACACAATTACGTCGAAGGTTTACATTAACGAGTGTCTGGAAAAGTGAATTTTATCCTTCATTCAGCAACACAAGACCAACATTATGTTTTGGCCGAATTAAGCCAGCTGCCACTACTCTAAGGAGGTACTAGAATGGTATGCTGCAAAAAATGTTAATTTCGTCGCCAAAGAAATTAATCCTCCGAATTGCCCTGAGTTCAGACCGATCAAAAAATATTGGGCAATTGTCAAGCGAAAACTTCGAGGATGCGGTAAGGAAGTGACAAATGCACAACAAATGCGTTTAAAGTGGAATAAGTTCACCAGTACAGTGTCACCAGCGACTGTGGAGATCATGATGGCATCGATCACAAGTAAAGTGCGACAATTCGTTCGAAATGGTGAAATGTAATAACTTGTTGTACATCTTTTGAAAGCTGAATAAATACCTGAGTAATAAAATAAAAATAGATTTTCAGCCGGAGGCTGGTTCGTCTCTTAAAAGTTTCATAAGTTTGATTCACAATGTATTGTTCTAACTGTTAAACCTAAGACGCGAGAGCGCAATATCTGAATATTCAAACGATATTCATCATTTGATATAATTTGCATATAACAGTGAGTATGACCCTTTCTATATACCAATTAGGGCAATGTTTACATACACAAAGTTGTAGAGTTTGTCAAGAGCCACAAGTCTATCGAACATCATATTCATAAATTTAGCTGTTGAACCAAGCTATCCAGCAAATCCACCCAATTAGCATTAGCATTAGCATTAGCATTGACGGTTGCACACCTCGTGGATGGAGCTACGATGAGGAATAATTCGTTGAAGACATTGCATGCCACCATGCAACGAAACCAGCTTCTGATACGTTTCTTCACGCAACAATCACCACGAAAACACTCCTCGATCGCTCACCTACCTTAAGAAGACACGGGGAACCCACGTAGCCTTCAGTAGATATCAAAGGAAAAAGGAAATGAATAGTCGGAGAGAATAGTTGAACAGAATGCCCTGTTTGGTGCACAGAACAAAAATATATTCAAAAATGGTCGTTTGGAGCATCTAGTCTAAGAGGGTTAAGTGATGCTCCATTTATCTTCAAACGGTTGGGACTTTAGCATTAACTATAGTCCGAGCTCCCTATGGCTTATGGTTATAGCGCCATTACACGCTCTCTGAAAAGAAAGAGAAAGAGCCGATCCAAAATCATTTGTTCCCCCCTGGCTGGAATACAGGCGTCTCTAATAGTATCCAGGCTCTTCTTGGGTTATAGCTTGCCTGTCGGTTGGAACATGAGGACTAACTCTTGTTCTAGCCTTTTATGGCTTATGGTTATAGCGCCATTACTCGCTTTCTGGAAATAGAAGACAGTACATTGACACAAAGTAATACGCTCACACACACAGACACTCAGACACACAGAAGCACAGACACCCGAAGAAACATTCTTAAATATTTGTGACAACTCCCACACCGTTACCCAGATGCAAGTACATTCCTGCTTGTACACCCCTTGTGGCGCTGTATGGTTATCATCGCCCATGCCTGCACCGAATCGTTGCCTGGGAAAGAATGAATTTATTTGCAAATTCAATGCCTCTTCCATTTCCTTCAATTGACCCGCGATCTACCTGTTACTAAATGTATTATTTACTCAAGGGATGCACTATGACTGAGCACGGAATGAAGCTTTTTGTGTGCGTATGAGTATCAGGGAGAGAAAAAGCCTATCGTCCTTTAATCACACTGACCTTCTTTCACACAACCTACACAATCACTCAATCTGTTCACTCTTGCCATATATCAATTATTATAAAATTTTAACGTCTCGTCAAAATAACCAAGCCATTGTGTATGATATCGCAGTAAAAGTAGAGAAATTAAGCTATCCAGCAAATCCACCCAATTGCACAAAATGAACTTTAATGTGAAACCTGGATATTCAGCGGTGGAGACCGTCCGGGACTACTCATCTTATGCGGAGACGCCCGTTCGCGGTAACAGTCGCAATGCGAAAGAGGACGAGTGACGGTGTCGAGTGATGTGGTGCTCGGTGTGGACTGCCATGGTGACTCGGATGGTTACCCAGGCTCCTACGATCATTGCCGATTCACATCTCTAATCATAGGGTGACCACGAGCCCTACACATCCCCCTTCTCCTCTCGACAAAAATGGAAAAAATGAGATGATCCCCACGGTTTTTCATTTTTATATTCACTTCGAGTGTAATTAATTGATCGTGTTTTATCACTTGAAAGGAAGATTTCGATGATTCCCTTTTTCCCGAGCTTTTGCCGCTCGATTGTATTTTTTTGATCGAAAGGTGGGTGAATTCCATCGGTCGTGTTGCCTTTTATGTTTTCTTTTTTTTTTTGCTCTGAAAGCTTCAGATATTGTTTTGGCTGAAGAAGGTAACGGTGGGGCCACAACTCGTGAGGATAAATTATCGATGTATCACGATAAAAACCCACGTAGTTGAGGCCCTGAAGAAGTTTGTCTAAGAAGCCCAACCTAGGAATCCCCAGGACGCCCACAGACAGAAACAGCGTTTGGGAAAGGCGATCAGGATCTTTAGCGTTGGCTAGTGAAGCAGCGATCTCAAAGTTCTCTAGGAACCGCTGCCATGTTTCCCAGAGTTTGTTGGCTGGTACATTTTTCGGGAAAGAGGGTGTTCCCAAACGAATGCGTGCCTGGCCCTCAATTGGTCTCTGAGCCGCTTCTTCGCACGATACTCCTCTGCCAGAGTAGCTCCAACTAAGTTCGGGGGTGGGTTGATAAGGATCCCTGACTGGAAACCGTGGCAGCCCTGACCGCTGTACGTGGCACATACGCCTGGGTAGCCCCAGTCAGGGTCATGAGTGGATTGCTGATGAACCCTGTTCGGGCTGACGCTCCGTGTAGTTTTTCCCACTGAATGAATAAACTCAGCCATCATCGTCTCCATCTTGGTAATACGATCATGGAGTTTGCGTTGATTTTCCGTTGCCTCCAGAACAGGTTCATTACTATCTTGTGCACCGTCCCTTGGAGGTATTCCGGTTTCGTTCAGGTTGTTTTCATCCGGGTTGTCTTTGTCCAGGTTGTCTTCGTCCGGGTTATCTTCATCCGGGTTCTCTTTGTCCGGGTTGTCTTCTTCCGGGTTGTCTTTGGTCAAGTTACCTCCGAGTTACTCTGGTCATCTATCATTGCGGTTTCTTTTGTGCCGACTACCAATGACTCCGAATTGTCAAAATTAATCGATTCTTGTGGATCTGTGACCGATTCGTCCTCCGAATCGATGCTATCGATTGGAGTTCTGACGTACTTTCCATTGCTTGACATATCTGAAAAAAGGATTCTCAGGTCATTTACAGCTTACAGACATGTACGACCCTGGATTATAAATATAAAGAATCATTTTTCACGGTTGTCCAACCGGGTGCTAGTTTTCACTCACGCATGTCCATGCGTGGGGTGCATTACCAATACAGACTTATTCTCCCGGTTGTCCAAATACGTGATAAGTTTCACACACAACTCCATGTGTGGATTTGTATATTACTACAAAGACCATCACAGTTTTCGGAACTTGTGTTAGGGTTTGCGTACGCCAGCCTATGCGTGGATTTAGTTACTCATTTTTCACGGTTGTCATGCACGTGCTAGTTCTCACACACAAGTCCATTTGTGAATTTCTTTATTAAAACTAAGCCAAATTTTCACGGTTGTCCAACTCGTGCTATGTCTCACACACACAAGTCCATGTGTGGATTTCAGTACTATTACGCTGATTGTCACGGTTGCCCAAACACGTGCAAGGCTACAGACAAGTCCATGCATGGATTTCGTTACCCATTCACGGTTGCCCGACTCGTGTAAATTTTCACTACCTTGGGAAAATGTTCCAGCCATCTGGTTTTTTCTTTTTTTGAATGTCAAGCGTTCTCCACACAAATGAATTTAGTTTTTCCTAGGTTACATTTATTTGCAGCCTAAAATCTTAGGCAGCAAACCTGGCAGGATCGCCAATGTGAAACCTGGATATTCAGCGGTGGAGACCGTCCGGGATTACTGACCTTATGCGGAGACGTCCGTTCGTGGTAACAGTCGGAATGTGAAATAGGACGAGTGACGGTGTCGAGTGATGTGGTGCTCGGTGTGGACTGTTGCCATGGTGACGCGGATGATTGCCCAGGCTCCTACGATCTTTCCGATCATGTATGAGCATTGCCAATTTACATCTCTAATCATAGGGTGACCACGAGCCCTACACACTTAACAGCACTGACATAATAGAAATTACTTGACCATTTAAAAAACTTCTACAGCAAGACTAATATTTTCGTAAGATAACCAAAATAGAATCAATAAAAGAAATTCAATCAATTCAATTCAATGACCTCGAGTGCGATACGGCTGTACGTAAACGGTGTCTTTTTATGTGTTGATACCCCAATGTGTAAATACCCCAATATTTCCCACGTGATTTCCATGATGGGAGAATAAATATTACTCAACAAGCTATCAATACGATAAAACAGATACGTAAAAGATGACAGACTGATGTTAATTCAAATTTATTGGATGAAGCCTAGTAAAGCTTGCTTCAGATAGAATTGGAACAAAAACAATTGCCTGTATTTCAGTTATTTATTATTGAATTCAAGATCTTTTTTTATACAAATGTAGCGTTTTCTTCATACTTTTAAGAAAAAATACGGATAAAATCATTCGTCACGGTTTCGAAGGAATTCTCGAATTTTTCCTGTAACACGGCTCATTAGGCAGCGCACACCTTCTTCGTCCATCGTTTTAGCTATCTTATTCCACCAGGTCTTCATCTGATTGATGTCTTTGACAACCTTTCCCTTTGCCTTGAGTCTCCTCTTCATGATTGTCCAGTATTTCTCAAAAGGGCGGAACTGGGGGCAGTTGGGTGGGTTAAGGTTTTTCGGAACAACCTGGACCCCTTTCTCTGCATACCATTCTTGAACGACTTTGCTGTAATGACAGCTTGCCAAATCTGGCCAAAACATTACGGGATGGTCGTTGGATCGAATGAACGGCAAAATTCATCTTATTTGTAACGAAAACTTTCGTTTTTTTGTCACAGCTACAAATGCCCTGCCAAATCATGAATTTTCGTGCAAATTTGTCGGCAAACAAATTTAAATTTGGCTGGAACATCCCCCCGAGCCGTTGCCAAGTAAAATTTTTGACCTGGGATTTGCCCGAAGTCAGCTTTGACATAGGTTTCATCGTCCATCAGAAGACACCCGTCGAACTTAGTCAGCACCTGGTCGTATAGCTGCTAAGCACGGATTTTGGCCACACTATTCGGTTTTATGGTCCGATTTGGCTGTTTGCTAGCTCGATACCACTTGATTCCTTCCCGGAGTCGAGGTTCTCCTCACGGTACTATGGGCAGCACCGAATTTTCTGGCCAAATCGGTCCGACAGATTGGGATTCCTCTTAATCGTCTTCAAAATCTTACCACGCAGTTTCCGGTCGACAGTTCCACTCCGACGATTGGCTTGAGGCTTCCGAATCGTCGTCAATGTTTCCTTATACCGTTTGATAACGCGCCATACGGTATTTCTGGGCAATTTCAGCTGTTTAGCTAGCCTAGATTTTTTCCCTTCTTTCGGCTTCCATGTTGATTGTTTACAAAGTACAGTCGATTTGCGGAATGTCAAAAATACATACGTGAAGCGGACAAAATTCCCCGACACGTGGGCACCACATCCAAATCCGTCCACCAGGAGCGCCACAATATGAGCAAATTGTTCCAATTCTAAATGAAGCAAGCCTTATGCAGCTGACAGGTAAAGACCTGAAGACATTTTTTCCATTTCTACGGACGCAATTTTGACAACTGGATGACCAGAATGAGTGAAATGTAAGTTTTCCTTGCGAAGTAATCGAACGCCCCATTTAGATTAGGGACTGTTCATAAACCACGTAGGCCGAAATTTGACTCTTTCAAACCCCCTCCTCCCCCACCGTAGACTTTCTTAGACTTTTTCCAATAGGATAGTCAGCTATTGGAAAAATGAGTAGAAAGACAAAGTATCAACACACATTTTTCAACGATGTGTAAAATATCTTTCGAATTCCCCACCAAACGCTGCTGCAATCGAATGATCCTCTGGATAAGCCAACAATTCCCTGCCTGCCGAGTATGGCTACGGTCCCGGAAAGTTGCTGTCCATTCCTCTAGTTTGGGCACTAACTTTTGGCTGCACCGTGAAACTAAACCGAGCTGACCAACATTCAACTTTAATTGGTGAGAAAAGGCCGCGTTTGACAGCAACGAATAAATTTACAATCTGTTCGGTACTTTTTTTAAAGTTTATTTTGCAAAAGAATAAATTTACAGTACACACTTACAAAATTTTACAGTATTCGGTAATTTTTTACCAAACTTTCAAGAGCTGAACAGTTCGGTAATCCGATTTACCGGATTTCGGTAAAATTTGACAAGTTCCGGTAATTTTTTTACCGGAATACTGTAAAATTTCACCGAAATCCGGTAAAACGGATTACCGAACGTTCAGCTGTTGAAAGTTCGGTAAAAAATTACCGAATACTGTAAAATTTTCTAAGTGTGTACATTCGTAATTATGTTTACAGTGTTGCGGAACTGAAGCAATTTATAGTTTCGATCGGTAGTTTTTCTACAGTTTAACGGAAGTTTTCTATAAATTACAGAAATCCAGTATTTTTGATTGCAGTAATTTTGTAAAATGTCATATAATACTTTCGGTGAAATTTCGGTTTTACAGACCGAGTTCAGCAAAAAAAGTACCGAACATAGTTTTGGAAATTTGGTGTGTGAACCAATGATTAAAGTTCATCAGTGGAAGCTAACGGAATTCTGATGGAATCGTTTCTTGGATGTCAAGTCCAATGATTTCGACAAAATGTGATTCTATCCATAGAACTTCCGTAGCTCTATTCTCGTCGACATCACAAAGAATTTCTTCCTGGCGTTGCCACAGAATCTTGAGTGGCCTTATTTTCTTCGACAAAATGTCTGCTTTGTGGATGTTTTTGCGTTGATCTGCGTTCACTTTTGTTGCAAAATGCAGTCCACAATAAAAGCATATGCGGCTATTTTTGTTTTCACTTTAGATTTCAAGTTCAGTTTTTCTTCTATGAAAGTTTTTCAAAGCAAATTGACGTCTTCCTAGACCGCTTAATGTTTTTTCTGCTTTGTCCCACATGCGCACAAACCCTCTACTAAATGTTTGTCAAATGGGAGCAAGTTAACTATCATCTCATTCACGTATAAATAAAAATATTCAATGCCCTAGTAGCACACATGTTGCACATAAGTCAAAGTTACTGCAATGTGACTCAATTAAGTCACAATCAAGTTTCTGCAACCAATTATGCCAGAGATGTGTTGCTTGGGTGGTTGACATCATAAACTTACTATTAAGTTGGTACCATGCATTTGAGCTATCATTTTTTTTTTAATAAAACGAATGAAGAAACACAAGCAACACGCTCAGATTACTGTCTCTTGTTATCCTTTTTTTCCTCTCGAAGAGATAATTAGAGACTGTAATTTTAGCGTGTAGCATTGAACCCCGCTCAGATTGCAACCTACATTACGATTTTGATATCAAATGCCACGCAAATTATTTTTGGTGAAAACTAAAGCCTGTCAACGTTAATTTTGTACACTTTTATTTCTGTGTAGATTTTAAAATATTTCACGGATCGCTAAAATGTTTCGCTCATGTAACAGCTGTTCGCCACTTTATTTCATGGTACAACATGTTTACATTCTTGTTACATTCAGTAAAATGGCGTCAAATCAAGTAGACACGTATTTTTTACGAACGGCAGCGAAACACGAATTTATCGGTACGCGATCCTGCCAAGAAAATAAAATTCCCAAAAGTACCGTGTTATGTGTTTGCAAATCATTTTGCCAGCACTTGACTGTGGATCGGAAGGTTGGAAGTGGAACAAATCGAAAAGTATGCTCCCGATAAATGGACAAGGCCATTATTGAGAAAAATCCCAATTGTTCTGTGCGAAATGTGGTGGGGAAGTCAAAATCATACGTACAAAAAGTGAAGCAGGGGCACTGAAGCCGTAAAAAGTGAAAAAGGTGCCCAACTATTAGAACATGCAAAATTTCACTGCAAAAAGTCGTGCAAAGGTGCTTGACACCAATCTTTTGCAAACATTTTCATGTATCACAATAGACGACAAAATATACGTACTCGAAAGCTTTCAATAGCTTCAGGGTCTGGTTTTTTATACCGCAATGCAAAAGAAGGTCAAAGAAGGTGTCAAAATTCTTGAAGAAGTATTTAATTTGGCAGGCCATATGTAGTTGGGGTTGAAAATCTAAAAGTTTCATCTCTACCGACACTATCAATAAGGATGTGTACGAGAAAGAATGTTTGCAAAAGCGGTTGCTATTGTTTATCAGTAACTACGACTCTCCAGTTCTGTTTTGTCACTATGCGAAATCTGACCTGGAATGGTATAAGATACAAGAGGTCAAATACGTACCAAAAACAGCCAATCCACCAAACTGTCCAGAACTTCCCCCAATAGAGAAGTACTGGACCCTAGTTAAGCGGGAACTCTTCGAAACTGAGAAGAAAGCAAATGGCATCGATGATTTCAAGACAAGGTGGAGAATCGTCACGGCGGGCGTTTCCGAGGATCCCGTACGGAACCTGATCGTGGGTGTACCACAGGAAGTTCGAGAGTTTAACAGAAAGAAGGATTAACATCTTAATCAACCATTGCATTGCAGTGCAGCTCTTAGAAAACTTTTTGAAACTGGAACATGTTAGCATTTATGCTCAATCCAGGACTAAGATAACCTAGACTCATAGAATACATAAATTAAATTCAGAACGCAACTAGTAAAATCCAAAATTTGTACGTTTATTCATATCAATTATATGTTGAAAATAACCATAATATCATTATAATTTCAAACATCGATGTCACTTCTCATGTAGCACATTACGATCTTTATTAGTTGTAGTGACTTGATTATGACTTAGCAAGTCATATTTCTCATCCGAATGGATATCTCAACCGAATGGCAACAAGTGTGCTACTAGGGTTGGTTTTAAACATAGAATATGTTAGAAAGAAAGCCAGTTTATATTTGCGGCCAAAGTAAACTAATTTTATGTTTGTATTTACCTGTTTATATGTTTGTTATGACGGTATTTTTCTCTGCGTGGAGGGTATGAATATCTGTTTTGTAGAGAGAAAAAAAATGTCTACGTAGACATTTGGTATATCCCCCCTCCCCCATCGTAGACAAACGTAGACTTTTTCGAAACACCTCCCTCCCCCCCCCCCCCTCAATTGTCTACGTGGTTTATGAACAGCCCCTTATATGGGCAGGCGTTACTAACATTACGAAGTTTGCCTTCGGTTTCAGCTGATGAGTACAAGGGTACGTGGTAAAAGCATTTCTTGACCATTACTTGTGCTATCAAAATGCACACTACTTCTGAGCTGCATACTAGCCTTAAGCAAATTAAACTAACTTTCGGCTCACGGCATTAAATTTATAAACACAGATCAGCTGCCTTGGCCAACTAAGACCACATGGCTGCTTATTCTGAAGTTGAATTTCTTAACTTCAATCCTGTGCATTTATGACAGAACTCAAACTAACACAGTTGAATAAAAAACACGAAGGCCACATTCACCACATCGAGGTTAGTAAACGTTTTACGAATTCATTCAGGATCAAATTCTACACGACACGCCCCATGTCGTAATTTGCACCCATTTCACCACCGATCCTAAAAATGTCTCAATTTGTTTAACGAGGTAGCTTTTTTTTTAGTAGCCACCGCCAAACGACACCAGCTCGCTTGTAGGCTCATTTCTACCGAGAGATCAATGAACGACTTGGTATGGTTGGAACATTCGTGACTGATCGATTGTCGGCTGTCATTTACTAGTTAGCTGGCTGAAAAGCGATGACCGTCGCCGAGCAAATCAAGATTGGCACGAGCCCAAGACATCTCCCAGAGTACCCTAAAAGAGCGGCGGCGTTTGGCAGCATGACTAAATCGTGAAGTCAATTTGCTAAGTTGAAGCCCATGCATCCTGATGGCGGTCTTTATGGGATAATAGTAAAGATAACATAATTGGCACTTTTCAGCGCACCTAATTGCTCAAGACTGGTAGCAGTCGGTGAGTTGGCGAAAGTGACACAGGTACTTAATTTTTTTTATGCAACTTAAGAAGCTCGATCGAAGAACCCAAAGATAGAATGAGAAGGCACAATCTCGCTGAATGCGTCGCGATCGGCCGAAGCTGAACTAATATGGTTCAATTATGATTGCATTACGATTGGCACACTCGGTCCACTCGAACGGGTGATTGCATAAGAAACTAAATTGTATATGTAAAAAAAAAGTAGGTGCCAAAGGAAAAGTCCGCCGATTCGCAATGTCTCTTTCAGGAAAGGAAGGCGCTGCGTCATCTGACCAAGTATTGAAAGTGCTCACGCTGCACTCATATGTATGTGACACTTTGACATCCTGCCACCGTCCGTCTGCGGCGAGTATCGAGCAAAAAGCTGTCTGCACAAATCGACCAACTTCAGCAGTGAGTAATGTATTAATTACGCAAAGCAAAAAATAAAAACCCACAACAACGCAGGTGAAATGAAACTAATTCCGCGATGCTTGGGTAGTACGAAAACAACGGGTTAGATTGTTTTGCAGCGATAACCTCGCTTTGCTATATTTACGCTAGTCATCGGCGAGTGGTTGGAAATTGCTAATAATTGTGTGAATAAGCCACGCCGGATCTGCTGGATCTATGTTTAGGCAAGGAACCCAAGTTTTTCGGTGGTGGAATGCGTCTTTCCTTCGAACACGGTCCATGCTGGGGAATGTTTAGAGAGTTTGATAAAATGACAGTTGAAGTCTAACGAACGGACTAACGAAGCTGACGGGAGAGGTTGCCCACAGCATCATCACGTTGATCTGAATTTGCAGATCGTGTTGGCGACGTTCATACGAAAAGTAGGTTGGTTATAAAAAGTAAGTTGCCTATGCAATCGGGGAATTTCAATTGTTTCGGAGACAAAACAGTCAATTTTGGAGCGGAGAAGTGACAACAGTCATAAACGCCTTAGCCATACAGAGATTGACCATACGTGCGGTTGCCATTTATATGCTTGCCTAATGAGCGATAGTCAAAGTGGATGTTAGCCGTAACTTATGTAATATATAGAAATGACGGATATGCATTTAACGTGCCCATTGAGAAATAAGGTACTATATCTTTTATTTAACTAATGAAAAGTAAATCTGGGACACATTTGAATGTCTCAAATTAGTGGAAAAATAGTTGTCGCAGAAGCATGATAAATCGACCCAGTTTAAGCTTGTTACTGTTCGCAATAAGCTAAATAGTATCGGTCGTCAACTTCGTATACTAGATACACTTCCACAGTTATTAGTTGAGAGCATGCAATACCGGTACAGTTAGGTCTCATATACTGCCTATAATCGCATATCAGTCCCATCTGGCAAATCATCGGGCTGAGAAAACAACGCTTGAAAGTGTGTGTGAATTTTTCGTTATTTTTGCTGTTTGGTATGTTCTATTCAAGTTTTTTCAACATGATATTATGAAGTTGAACTAAATCATGACTGAATCTTCAAGAGATACAAATTCCCTCAAAAATTGCATTGAAAAGCAACGAAGTGACTGGTATGCGATTATTTTGCCTATCAAGTAGCCAAATAAAGGGTGTTTCGATCAAAATTTGGTCGCATTAAACTTGACGCATTTCCTTTCATCGTGCATTAAAAATTTTAACACACCCCTCATTTTGAAGATGTATCATGCCTTTATTTTGATTTTGAGACTGGCACTTCAGTTATCAAAATGTCGTTGAAGGAAGTGAACCAACGCATCAAAATTTTGCACGTGGCGAAATTGTTGAATATGGCTAAATCAACTGTTACCAACGGATTAAAAGTGTTCGGTGAACGTTTGTCAACAGCCAGGGAAGCTGGATCGGCGGAAATCGAAAGCCGGAGGCCACAGTGACGACAAAAAAAAGTTGCCAGTTGTTTCGAGCGGAACCCCAACCTCTCCGTCCAAGATGTCGCAAAGAAGCTGGGAGTGGCGTCTTCTACCGTAGATAGAGCTAAAAAACGAGCTGGACTGTCGACTTACAAGAAAGTGGTGACTCCAAATCGCAAACGATAAACAAACCGCGGCGGCCAAAGCACGATCGCGAAAGTTGTAAACGATGATGCTGACGAAGTTTGATTGCGTGGCACAGGACGGTGAAATTAACGTCAACGCAGACATTAAGCAGCTTCCTGGACAGGAATTTTATACGGCAACCGAACGGTGAAAGGTGGCAAATATGTTCAACCACATTAAACTGTCGAAGTTCGCAAGAAATATTTGGTGTTACAGGCCATCTGTACCAATGGCTTGAAAAACAACGTTTACATTGCGACTGGAACCGTCAACCAGGAAATTTATCTGAGCGAGTGCCTACAAAAAAGCAAGAAGATTTTTGAGTATGTCTGATTTCATGCCAAGTAATCGTCATTTGCAGGAAGTGTTGA
Organism: Aedes japonicus; assembly: GCA_034211315.2. NCBI lineage: Eukaryota > Metazoa > Arthropoda > Insecta > Diptera > Culicidae > Aedes > Aedes japonicus. Next base: position 15,424 of record JASCZW010015078.1, read on the forward strand.
TTTTCTTCTTTCATTCGAAGAAAACGGCGACTGAAGCACATCGAGAGCTCCAAAAAGTTTACGGTGATGCTGTTCTGAGTGAAACAACGTGTCGTGATTTGTTTCGTCGCTTCAAAAACGGTGATTTCAGTGTTGATGATCGTCCGTGTGAAGGAAGGCCAAAAAACTTCGAAGACTCTGAATTGGAGGCATTGCTCGATGAGGATCCGTGTCAAACGTAAGAAGAGCTTGGTTCAGGATTATGAGTTTCCCGCCAAGCCGTTTCTAAGCGATTGCATACGTTGGGAATGATTCAAAAGCAAGGAACTTGGGTTCCTTATGATTTGGAGCCAAGAGATGTTGAGCGCCGTTTTTTCGTCTGTGAACAACTGCTCCAGCGGCAAAAAAGGAAGAGTTTTCTACATCGCATTGTGACGGGTAACGAAAAATGGATTCATTACAGTATGATGTATGATGTATGATATGTACTACCACCCATTGTAGCACGGAAACTACGTTCGACAGCAATAGGCTCTCCTCTCTGTTAGACTTGATCAAGCTTTAATAACCACTGATTATCCTAGTCATGGCATTGTATGAAGGGCCAAAAAGGGGTATGGTGGATCGATAGGCAACATAACTTATACGTATCCACAGGGATATAAAGAATCTCCTTTCAACAACAAGACTGAACAATAGGTCACAAGAGCAAGCTATCTAACATGAGGATGCCCCAATGGGCGGAGAGAAGAGCCCGCCCTCTATTCACAAACTGTTAGCAGTGGAGAGTTGGCATTTCAACTCTCCCCATCCAGAGTGCTTCAATCGGGTGCCCTGATGGTCCCCCCCGTTCTTATGAAATATTTATATAATAGTGTATATATTTATGTAAATGAAAAATAATACAATCATTCATATCAATTATATACGATCTCCATTCGGTTGAGCCTGAAATGCAAGAAATGTAGTCAAGTGTTGTAGTGTAGAGTTTCGTGGTTCGCGCTTGAGCGCGTTTTCGTTCGTTTTCACTGATAGCAGCATTTCACCAAAATCTTGATTTGTGGTATCCTGAAAAAGTTTGTTAAATTTTACAGAACTAACATTTATACATTTTAATTTACTGTTGCCATGGTCACTATTTGCAGCTTGATGTTGATTTTATAACATGAATCCGCTTTTATTTTTGCTGGCCTAATAGTTATTGCTCCTGTGTTGGGAAAGCAGGGAAGAATTAATTGACAGAGCGTTAAAGACAAATGGGCATAAAAAACAATAAGCAATGGTTAAAACATCTATGAAGTAAAATCGATAAAACAATATCATCAAATATAATGATATTGTGAGTTATGGTACAGTAATGCCGAAAAATGGAACTGTAACATCAGACAATAGCCGAATGGCAAACAGCGCTGCACGAATCAAACCAGCTCAGATTTGGAAGAAGGTCTATTCGCAAACAGGAAATGAAAAACACATTAGGTAATAAGTATAAAATCCTACCATAGATTTCGTTGCAGCTTCTTTTAATCAAAGGTACTAAATACTTCTCCCAATCATAATGATAATTCGACATAAAGGACAAAATAATTAAAAGTATATATAACCTTTAAGGTGAAATTGTAAATACAACAAATATTTATGTTAGAATATAAATCACGAAAATACAAGTAATGATAAAAATGATAATAATGATGATAAAGATGATAGAGATGAATGATAATGGCTATGAATAAAGATAATAAGATAAAATATATAAGAATAAGATAAAATATATAGTCGAGGGATATTATAATATGTACTGAAAATTACATGTGTGCCGACTGCTGTTTTGTTGCAATTGTAGACAAACTTGCGCATCCATTATGAACCAGAAAATTTAGGCAATGTATGACCGCCATGAAAAAAAAAAGAATTTTAAATTTTAAATTATTTTATAATACCTGACGACCTGGAATACCTGAAAGATATGAGAATGGAAAATTATGATATGATTTACCGGTCGCACCCCCTCACTTCGCTATTGTCGGATTGACAACATTGCCCAGGCTACGCCAACCAGCGTCTCCATGTTTCAGCTGGCAGTCTTTTGTGATCATATGACTCGTGGAGGCGTGAGGTAGGAACTTGTGAGGACCAGAGGTCGGTCGCACCCTCCTTAGAAAATGTCAACTCACCATTTGAAGCCCGAAAAATGGATTCATTACAGTAACCCAAAACGGAAACATTCATGGGGACTGTCTGGGCATGCTTCAACATCGTCGCCTAGGCCGAATATTCACGCTGCGAAGGTTATGCTGTGTATTTGGTGGGACCAAGTTGGTGTTATTTATTATGAGCTGTTGAAACCAAACGAAACCATTACCGGGGAACGGTATCGAACTCAATTGATGCGATTGAGCCGAGCACTGCACGAAAAACGGCCACAATACGAGCACAGACACGAAAAAGTGATTCTTCAGCATGACAACGCTCGACCTCGCGAAACCCGTGAAAACCTACTTGGAAACGCTCAAATGGGAAGTCCTACCCCACCCGCCATATTCTCCTGATATTGCACCGTACGATTATTACTTGTTCCGTTCGATGACACATGGTCTCACTGGTCAGCAATTCCACTCATATGATGACATCTCAAAATGGCTTGATTCTTGGATAGCATCAAAAGACGAACAGTTCTATCGAAATGGTATTCACGTTCTACCAGAAAGATGGGAAAAAGTCGTAGCTAGCAATACTTTGAATAATTCGTTTGTAACCTTTGTTTTCAAAATAAAGTTCCTTTTTCACCAAACAACAGCGAGAACTTAGTTGTGCACCTAATAATAAAAACTATGAACGACTCACACACACTGCTGTTTGACCAAATTTTGATCGGAACACCCTTTTATCGCATACCAGTCTCAGCACTTCTGACGCTTGCTGCTTTTTTGTTCCTGATCTCGCCAACATTTTAAAAGTGCTAAATTACTTTTGTAGACAATATCTTTAGCCATCGAATCCTCGGGAATAAAACTTCACACATGCAAATTAACGACTCCAACAGAAGCGGAATATTTCCTCAACCAGCTGGCACGATGCATTTGGAGGAGTCAGCATTTATTTGCGAGGATTCGGTTGTTGAAGTAATTTTTTTACGAAAGCAGTTTGACCCTAATCGAATGTCGGTACTGGTTTGTCAAAATTAATGTCAGCAAAACATATGTGATTTTCGGTGTGATAAAGTTGTTCTAGTTTATTTCAAATATGGACCTTATAAAGAAGTTCTACGGAAGTGCTGACGAGAGTGAAGTGAATTCAGACGATGAAGATTTAGCTGGTTTTGATTTGAGTAATGGAGCGCAGCATGAACGATTTGCATACCGTACTTTCAAAGCATCCAGTCTTTGAATGCCTGCGAATAGTTATCTACCGGGAACAGGAAACAGTTATTTGCAATTTGATTCAGATGGAAGTTTCTTTGGCGATGGAGGTTATGGTGTGGAATCAATCAGAAAATTAAATGCAAAACTACGCAAGAGGACGAAAAATTCAAAAACAAAACACTGCTGAGAAGCGACGAAATGCACACGGTATCAATTTCGGTTGTCTGAAGGAGTGCACTAGGCTTGTTGGAGAAGATGACCGATTGGCAGTACATCGGGAGTTTTGGGGACTCGACTATGCCCGCCAACGAAACTACATTCGAGAAAGTGTTTTACGCTGATCGGTAACCAAACGAATTAGATACAGCTCGCCAACAGATCCACTGAACATAAACTCCTACAATTTCCACATCCGGACCATGGGTAGTAATGAATTCACTCGTGTATGTCGTGAGTTTTTCATAAATACGATCGCACATAATGCTGGGCTGCAAAATGGTGAGTCGACAACTGGGATGATGCGTGAGTCCCCGCAACATAGCTCTGATACTCATAGGTTCCTACCCCATGTATTCACGGGTCAAGAGACGACCGCCAGCTAAGGGTTGCGTACTTAGCTGTTGGGGCAGCCTCGGCACTGTTGTCCTTCTGACTTCAGCTAGATTGAGGAGGTGCGTGTCGAGTTTAAGCCCACCTAACTCACGTTATGTTGAAAATATACGATGGTTGTTTATCGTTTTTTTAAGAAGGATCATATATGATGGATGTTGCAAAAAAAATCCCAAAAGTAAATTCAAAAACTAACATTGTTTATGGCCCTACATTTTCTGTTTCACGCAGTCATTTATGGGCTCAGTGGGGAACAGGAGTTGTCAAGGAATTCGAATTTCTTGTCTCCTCTGTTCGCCGGGTGATCGACTTTATTACATTAAATCGCGTTGGAATTTTCGCCATTTCAGAGTTTCAATCATCTAGCATCGTGGCGAAAGAGACAAATAACAGAATTTTATTATTATATTTACACTACCTGAACCCGGTGCGAGCTTTGCTACGCTTGCAACTGAATCAATAAATATATAATAGAATTGGCGCTCTTATGTATTTTTTAGGAATGAATTTTGTGTAAATATTTTCGTTTGCTAATGTATGTTATTTAAACGTAGGGGTGTATTTTCAATTGTACCCCCAGATCTTTAATTTCTACCATGGTTTTTCTTTCTGTGTAGAAGCATATCATTGACAAAACATTCATCTTCAAACTACGCCGTATCCAGTCCGTTTGAACGTCATTTTCTCTTGCATAACCTTGGATTAACTTCTTGTGAAAATAAAGCAGTGAGAGTAACTGAAGCATCTCCCATTCTTGACTAAAAAAGGGGTATAAACTTCCATAAGAACATGCTGCTTTCCCCACGAAATTCACTTTTTGTGTTTAAGTTGTTGTTGCATTTGTATGAGCCTCCAAAACCCCCACATGCCAAATTTGGTTCCAGTTGCTTGTGTCTAGGTATAGCCTACCGAGCCTTCGGCGTTCCAGTGGAAATGTGTTTTGGTGCTCGCTGTGGACTGTCCAGGCTATCCCGACACGCAGTTATTCTTCCAATGGCCTGATGGATCTATTTCCTTCTCGAAAGACCAACTAACACATCAAGAACAATAAACAAAAAAACGCCGTCCTCATACATAATTTATTACAGATGATGATTACACATATTAAAACTCAACATTTATTTTTACTACACACTATATTCGCTTAAAACTACCAAAATTTGCTACACGACCCTAGGGTTAACCTTTTCGCTTCCTATATGCACTAAACTACAAACTGCCTAAATAGATACATTTATACTACATCTGAGCCTTACGATGACGTCATAAGTAACGATCATCCTACCGATCGCTTACTTGCGCTCTCCACTCTCCGCTCTCCGTGTGTGTCTCGGTCAATACTGATTATTGATGATGACGATGATGGACGAGGATGATCTTCGTTACAGGTAGCATTTACATTACCGTATTTAGGAGTGAGTTTGGTCGTCAACAGTTTGATTAGCACTCGAGTTATGCTGAAATTTGTATTTCATTTGTATATGGGGCACTCCTTTCAGACGGAAAAGGAGTCTCAAACCATCATGAGAGCCACCCTCCGGCCCCAAAACCCTGGCATACATATTTGCATCACAGTAGGAAGAATTCTCATAATTGGTTGAAATTTGTGTTTCATTTGTATGAGAGCCCTCTGAGAAGGGAGGGGTCCCTAACCCTCGTGGAAATATTTCTTGCCTTCAATAACCTCCGCATGCCAAATTTAGTTCCATTTGTTTGATTAGTTCTCGAGTTTTCCAAAAAAATATCTGTTTCATTTATATAAGCCCTTCCTGATAGGGGAGGGGTTTCAAACTACCATAGAAATATGTCTTATCTCCAAAAACCCCCACATGCCAAATTTGGTTCTATTTTATCGATTAGTTCTCGAGTTATGCAGAAATGTGTGGTTATTTGTATGTTCTCCCCCCCCTTTCAGACGGGGGAGGGGTCTTGAAACATTGTAGTAGAACCTTTTCCAGTCCCAAAAACCCCTGCATTCATATTTTCATAACAGTAGGAAGAAATCTCATGATTGTTTTAAATTTGTGTT
>JASCZW010015079.1:0-21391 GCA_034211315.2 Aedes japonicus
CATATCTCGCTTTATTCCTGATCTGGTCAAACTGAATTTCCCATTACGAAGTCTCGTTAAGGAAGGTTCACCTTTCAAATGGAAACCTGAACATCCGAAAACATTTGACCAGCTAAAAATAAAGGTGATTGAATCTGGGGAACATTTGGGTTATTATGATCCAAAGGATAGAATCCCTGTTGTTTCTGATGTTTCAGGGCTTTCGGATTAGGGGCAGTACTGATCCAGTTCAAAGGTAATAAACCCAGAGTAATTAGTTACGCTTCTGAAAGCCAGTCGGAAACAGAACAATCGTACCTACCAATCTAAACAGAGGCTCTTGGAATAGTGCGGGCTGTCGAGAGGTTCAAGATATACTTGATGGGTATAAAGTTTGAACTTGAAACCGATCAACGCCCTCTAGAGACGTTGCCCTTTTCTCTGCGGCACAGGATGCGCAACCTTGTACATGAAGTGAATCCTGGCCAGTCCATGATGAAACACAAATTTGCGGGAACGCTGTTGGTTGCCGGATATTGACCAGGATGTTGTAAAAATATGTGTATTATGTGAGGGATTAGTTCAAGTTGCTGATCCCCCGAAACCAATGACACACCGTGCTCTTCCTGATAAACCATGGGTAGACATAGCTATATATGTAATGGGACCCATGCCAACAGGAGAGTACTTACTAGTTATCATTGTCTATTCTAGCCGGTATATTGAGCTAGATATCATGACTATAATAACTGTTCAGGGGACTACCGTAAGACTTAAGCGAGTTTTTCATGTTTGGGGTCCCCCAAGTACCATTACTCTTGACAACGCGAAGCAATTCGTGTCCACGTAATTTGAGGATTTTTGTGGAATCAGTGGAATTTATCTGAACCTGTTGGCCGCTAGCTAATGGAGAGGTCACGAGGCAGAACAGGTCATTAATGAAGAGAATGAAGATCGATAATATTATGTTTGGCAACCGGAAGGCTGAATTAGACCATTATTTACAATTGAGCAATAACACGCCGCATAGAATTACGGGGAAGTCTCCTAGCGAACTGTTACAAAACAGAAAATTGCGTACAAAACAGCCACAACTGGATGAACTTGAAGCAATACCACCAAGTTCGGATTTTAGAGATAAAGATCCCGAAATGAAGATGCTGGCAAAAGAACGGGAGGACTAAAAGCGTAAAGCAAGAGTAAGCGAAATATCTGTAGGTGACACTGTTCTCATAAAGTGTTTGTTGCCAACAAACAAACTCGCTACGAATTTCTTAAATGAGAAATCTACAGTGATAGACCGGCGAGGTTGTAACATAATTGTTCAATCAGATGAATCTGGACAGATGTATGACCATAATCTCAAGCTACTGCCGACTTTATTGAAGGAAGAGACTGATGGCAACAACGAATACCGAGTCAGTGTTCAAAGCGAGCGGGGTACATCGGAGTCCGTGGGAGATGATGTGGTTTCCGGTCATCTTGGTATTTAATCAGTTTCTATCTAAAAAATAAAAGTAAATATTGTTTAATGTTTAAGTCAAATCTAAGAGGATCAATTACATGTTTACAGTTTTCGTTAGTTACTCCAGATGCATTGTCACAGGTGTTTCCATTATCTAGAGACTTTGTCAATAGCGCAAATAGAGAGATTCTCCGTTCTCTTTCATAGTTTACAACTTCAATATAAACCTATCGAGGGATTCGTTAGCATCGATAAACAGACATCAGTGCTGGCAAGCATATTATGCAAAAGTGATTTATTTATGAATAAACGAGAAAGTGAACCCAGAGCGTGGAATATGTATGATAAGAGTACTCAAACTTGGGCGGTTACGGCAAGTTTCTAGAAATTTACACAACTTGAACAGCCAGTCAATATTTTCGCTATTGGCCAAAATTCTGTCTCCTAGCACGAGCACGTAATTTTCACCGCTTTTCGTGTGGCCGCAATCAAAGCTTCATTGCTATTAATTATACCCTATTGAATCTCTGCCCGTAATCTGCACAAAAGCCCTTCAACCCTGCCCGCCTCCGAGAAAGCCGAAATCCCAAAACACTCCAAACGTACCAGAATGGGTATTGTGTGTTTAATCACCACCCGAATGCGCCCATCATCGTTGCCTCCTTTGCTTTGCCGCCGTAGTCAAAACTCAAGTGTCAAACAACAAATATCTAGAGCAATAGGCTAACAACGGGGCTCAAGTTGATGATCAACAACAACAACAACAAGAACATCCACATCAACAACTTGTCCGCGGGATGAACACCGACAATAACATGTGTAAACATTACGTTTATCTCTTCCCCGTCCCGAGCGACCCAATCCCGTCATCGTCGGTATGAAATCATCGATCAACTAAACTACCATTGCAGTCCAGCATCACTTTCCGTTGGATCTCCCCTTGGGCTTAAATTGAACTAGAGTGGCCGCTCCACCGCCGCCGTCGCCGGTCATTGTCATTGTGCCGCCGCCGCCGCCGTCGTCGTTGATCAGCACCACGATGAGATGCCGCCAAAGTGTGCGCCAATAGATCAAACTCGTCTGCGACCGACACCGACGCGACCGATTGCGCCGTCATCTTTGGGAAGTTGCGATCAGCATCTTGGATTCAGCGCGTGTCAGCAAAATCACAATATTTATTACAAATCATTCCGGAGCGGGAATTTTCGGTATGATTGCAGCAAAAGGCGACCTTTTTCGAGCTTGAACAGATATTTCGGTCGAATCCCAACCGGGAACCTGTTTACCTCGATGGAGCTTTACTGATTTTCACATGTCTATAAGAAATTTCAAATATTTACCAACCGGCTCTCGGGCTGTATAGGAAAGTGCGCAAATCATGCGGCTACTGGATTTTACTGCAGAATCAAGCGGTGGGTTCGTCGTGCGTCCAATATCGAAGTCACCGTCGCGTCGCTCCGAACAGGTACGTGAGGTGAAAAACGTTCGCTCATTGCTGATCCTTGTCGAGTTCGTGTGTGACAAAAACCGATTTCCAAACACTTCCACCGACTGTTTCTTCGCCTACTACGCACATGACTCAGCCAACGTGCTGCTGCTAGCCCTGCCGCACATGTTCCAGAGGGACGCACGGAGACACGACCGAGTCCGACTGTGGTGATATGCATAATTTGAACCATTTAGCGCCGAGGTGCTAAATGTGGGATAAGTGCGATGGCGATGCGATGCGGCGGCTGCGGCAACGGCGGCGGCGACGACCGATGGTTGCCGTTTTGAACGTGATTTGAGCCGAAATAACCTCTCCTGCGACCGGGTCAACCTGAATGCAAATCTGATTTGTACGCATGTTGGATTTCGACTAACTGCGGTTTTGTAGAGGGTGTATACACACAAAATGAGGATCAACTAGACTTATTGTCCTATTCCAACGAATTTGAAGACGTGTAGGTAAAAGTAATGATAAATGATGAACTTCATCTTTTTGTATCTGTTTACTTTCCTCGACATACGGCTAAAAAGCTTTTATGACGAGTTTTTAAACATCGCGGAATCTAGATTTCAAGTTTTGGAGCCTCAAACCAAGGTTCACATTTATGAAGATTTCAACCATAAAACACAATTTTATTCACGATAATGATAACAAATCTTTACTGCTTGCAATTGTAGGTGAAAATGAAACTTAACAATTTATTTTTGAAAAAATCAGCCACCTAGGACTTCATGAAATTAATCGGAACCAGCTAAACTGCATATTTAGATTTTTTTACTAATTGTACTGATTTTAGTATTGATGCTTTAGTCCCATTATAGAAGAATGAAAAATTTCATATTGCTATCGAATACTCATTATTCTCAAATTCTCATAGGCAACGTCCAGAGGATACTGATTGCGAACTTGTGAAAAGCATAAACTATACTGAAATTAACAAAAAAAAAATATATATAGATTGGCAGAACCTTTAAATAAATGGAAAAGACATGCACAAGGCCGTAGACATATTTTGTAAATAATAACATAAATCCATCTAACTGCCCGTAGTTCCGGCCCATCGAGAGATTTTGGGCAATAATGAAGCGGAAGCTTAAGAAATGTGGAAAAACGGTTCGGGACGCGACTCAGATGACCAAAATGTCGAAAAAACGCACCAAGGAAGTTGATTCGGAGATGTGCAGCGTTTGATGGGATGAATAAAGAAGAAAGTGCGAATTTTCATTAGAAACGAAGAGAAATGATTTGTTTTGATATTTTTTGCTTAAAAAACAGTGAATTATCTTTTTTTTTGAAATATTAAACTCATTTGTACGTCAGTCCGTTACTGAGATAAATATGATTATATAGTTCCGGATTCTAAATGGACATAGCTTTATCTATAGGAATGTTTTCCTATCTACCTGATAATCAAAATGACGTCTCAGTTGAAAACATCTCTGTTCAAGTAGTGGCGAACCAGCCCAGGAGGCTGAAAGCCACTATAATAAAGAAACAAAAAAAAAATCTCTGTTCAAGAGATTTTAATGGCACTAAAAGGTCTTGATGCTGGTAAAGGCCCTGGTCCTCATGGAATACATCCAGGGCTCTTGAAAGAATTAGCAACTTTTTTTGTAAAACCCCTGTTTTGGCTCTTTAACCTATCACTTCAATCAGGGCCTGTTCATAAACCAATAAGATTCATTTTTGAACATCTCGAGACCCCCAACCCCCTTCGTAGACTTTCCTCCATACATTTTTTTAAATTTTTGTATGGAGCATAGACGTTTGCCAACCCCCCCCTCCCTCCCCCCAGAAAATTCTACGTGGTTTATGAATAGCCCCTCAGGAGACTTTCCACTATTCGGGAAAAAAAATCACTTTTAATACCAGTATTTAAATCAGGCAAACGATCAGACATTAAAAATTATAGAGGAATCGCAATCATTTCAAGTATTCTTAAACCGTTTGAAGCGATTGTAAATCAAAAATTATTCAACCAGTAAAAAAACCAATTTCAAATAATCAACATGGTTTTATCAAAATCAGATCAACATCTACTATCTATTGGAATTTGAAGAATTTTCTTTAGGTGCAATGGATAGAGGAAATTTTGTGGAAGCTTTATATACTGACAGCGGATGCTACTTTTCAAACTTACGCAAGTGGGTTTAACCAGGACACCATTAAAATGGATCGAATTTTATTTGACAGATCCAACACAGGTGGTACGTTTCAAAGGAAAGATCTCTAGAGCAGTTAATGTTACCACAGGAGTACTACAGGGATCTGATTTAAGTCCCCTTTAATATATTCTTTTAGTTGATGATGTTAATCTTGTGTCAAATCATCTTAACGTTATTATCTATGCAAATGATATGAAACTGTTTATGGAAACCTGTAGTAGGTTAGATTTGCAACATTTTCAGAGCGAAATTGATGTCTTTCACGATTGTTATGTTAAAAGTCTTCTTGATATTAATATTGAAAAGTGTAACCTCATATCATATTCAAAAAAAAAACTCACTCATCATGATTACTCATACCATCAAAACACTTTATGTGACGTACGTAAGATCCATTCTCGAATATTGCTCTGTTGTTTGGGCTCCATACAAAGAAACATACATTAGTTGTATAGAATCTGTACAAACACATTTTTTATTATTTGCTCTTAGAAAACTAGGCTGGAATTTATTTCCTATTCCTTCGTATGATTCTCGTTGCAAGTTAATTGATATTGAATCACAGCAGCAAAGACGAGAAATTGCTATGATCTGTTTTGTTAATAATGTTATCTCGAAGCGTATACATTCGGCAAACCTTTAAGACAGTTTGAACTTTTATGAACCATCACGCGTTTTAAGAATTAGAAATTTATTTCATGTAAGGCTTCAGAGAACAATATATGCTAGGAATAGACCAATGAACAGAATGATGAACATGTATATAATGAATATTGTGAAATAATCGATTTTACTCATGCCTAAAGCGGCAATAAGAAAAAAATTGAATAAAAGAGTTGTACCCCGTAGATACAAAACTTTAATTTAATGATTTGATCACTTTAAAAAAATAAAAACTAAAACATAGAAACAGTTTTTCAAATTTTCGCTAGTAAACGCGAGCAAATTGAGTGCATTGAGTGAATTATAATATTTTGATTGCCGAATGACCGCTAAATCATATGTTAAAATCACTTAAGTGTTTCTTAGCAGTTTAAGTAATTGATTGATTGTTAGTAGAATTGTTTGTTGGGTGGAGCGAATAAAGCTGGGAACGCCTTGAAACAGAAAATTGGCAAAAAGCGTACATAGCCAACATTCAATAACAAATCTGAATGGGACGAATTTGCTTTCAAGAATAGACCCAATTTGATGCCCATAAACCAACATTACATCCATATCCTTCGAAAGTTTCTGACTCCATAAAGTGAGTTGTGTAAATTTTCGTGATACATACTTCCAGATGGTTTATTGAATATATCTTGGCAAGTCTATAGGTTGTTAAATTTTGCTTCCAGCTGAAAAACTTTATGAGTTATGATAAAAAATGTAATCGATTGTTGCATACTAGGCTGAGTCAAGGGACACATACCCTTTATCATTAAAATTAAAACGCGACAAAATGGCAGAGCGAAAACTTTCTACTTCTTACTTCGAGCACCGCATACTACGATCCTAATCATTCGGAGTATTCAACTCTCTGCACAAAAAGCACATTATTGCCCTCGTATCACCCGTTATACATTAACATCATAGTAAGGCAACATCAGAGTAGAACCCTAAAGATTCATCAGGAATGGCAGGGATCGCTTTTGAAGACTATTTTGTTATTAAATTACCACACAAAATTACACAAAATCATCATTTATGATTCCAGGAGAGATGAAGAGATCACTCATTTTGCCCAGCATAAAATTAACAGCAATGTGAGGCAAAACCTAATTTGGTAAGACGGCACCGGTTGTAAGCATGGTTGTAAGCTCATCTCAGTCGGTATGGAATCATTTATAGTCGGCGCCGTGGAGATTTTCTGAGACGAAAAAACTGATCACGTTTTTCTGCGGAAGGGAAGTAGAGCCGTAGGTCCCAGCCCATGTGTTGATGGGTTAGATATGTAGGGTCCAAGTCGTCTCCTGAAGTGACGAACCACTCTCAGGCTAAAAGTCTCGTTCCTACGAAACAGCAACCAAGTTGGTAATGATTTGAAACAACGCCGAGTCGAAGCTCAGAGGTACTCTGAGTCAATCCAGAGAGCACATGAAGGTAATTATAAACCTAAATATTGTTATTCAGAAGTGTCAACATTTTTATGTATTACACCCCGTTCACACTGCAGCTTATACTATGTGATATAGAGTATCTTGATATCAGCATCTATACATCTAGTTTTCACTGGAAATAATGTGCATGGCATTTGATATCAAGATACTCTATATCAAGTAATATAGGTTGTAGTGCGAACGGGGTGTTAGGAAGCCACTTGGGACTAAAAAAGGTTGACCAAGAACATCGGAGTAACACAAAGTTCACTGCACCATTGCTTTGGTAAGCGTAGTAAATTCTTCATACTGCAAAAGGTACCCTGGTACTCAACAGGTTCCATTTGGAATTAGAATTTTTTTTCCAAAGAAGGTGGACATTAGGCTGATGCAAAATTTGAAATATTTGCTCCCCTAAGCTTAATCGACGCCAATTTGGGTCCTGATAGTCCCCAAAAAATTTTAACACATTTGGTTTTAATTTGGCTTTGCACACGCTATTCAAAGTTTGTATGGGAATTAGTATGAAGAATCTCAAACTTACATTTCCAGATCCCTAACATCTTGATATTATGTCCTTAAACCAAATCTTATATGCATTCATATAGTGTAAGTTGTCAACTATCAAAATGCCGAAGATACCTGACATGTAAATTTTATACAAAAATAGTTATTCAATAAAACATAAAATACACACTTTAGGTATGATGTTTTATTCTTATTTTTGTTTTCTTATTATTTATATGTTTTTTATATTTTATATTTATATATTCTATGTATTTTATTGTTTTTATATTATTATATATATTTTATATATTTTATTTTTATATATTCTATATACATTACATATTTTTACTTCTTATTATTATATTTGTTGAATAACTATTTTTGTATAAAATTTACATGTCAGGTATCTTCGGCGTTTTGATAGTTGGCAACTTACACTATATGAATCTTTATAAGATTTGGTTTAAGGACATAATATCAAGATGTTAGGGATCTGGAAATGTAAGTTTGAGATTCTTCATACTAATTCCCATACAAACTTTGAATAGCGTGTGCAAAGCCAAATTAAAACTAAATGTGTTAAATTTTTTGGGGACTATCAGGACCCAAATTGGCGTCGATTAAGCTTAGGAGCAAATATTTCGAATTTTGCATCAGCCTAGTGGACATCCAGAGATACTTGGTCTCCTGAACCTGACCCAGACTTCAGCGCGCAGATGTTCTAAGTCGGGGCATTTGAAGGATTCACTACACCTTTAAAACTCTCCTCTCACCTCTCTCTCTCTCTCTCTCACACACACACACACACACACACACACACACACACACAAACGCGCGCCAGCATGTTCTGCGATGACGCATCCAGGGGTTAACCCCCCTTCCCTCGAAGAGTTCACAAGGTTTGGACCTTGGATTCAACAGGGCTCACTCCACCCAACAGTGACAAATCATTACGATCAAATCCTGTGTGATTACGGTATGCTGGTCAAAAAATCGAACATGGATCAACAGATTGAATTTGACGCGCAGGACTGGTAGTCGGGCTATTCTGCTTCCTCAGCATGGAAGAGTGACATCTTCCAGAAATGGCAAGTGAGCTAATGTTACGGCTCACAGTGGCACAATTATGAAAAAAGACGGTCAAAAACATTTTCACCCTTTTGTCATCATTTTAACGAGTAGGTGTCTTCAGAAGAGTTGCTCAAAATGTTATTCCGCATCTTTTGAAAAAACACGCTTAACCTTTCATAAGGTGTAGAAGGAGATGTTCGCTCATCACCATGAGGCACCAAGAGTGAACAAAAATGTTTTTTGCTAGAATGAAAGATGTGAAGAGAAAGTGTTGAAAGTTCCGTCAGAGCGGCAGGTAGGAAAATTAACAGATGGTTTTGAAAATTGAGCGAAAGGGCATGTATCCAATGGTACTCGAACCACGGACGTCAATCTTGCCTAACATCCCACTGCGGTAGGTTGCAGCGACGGAACAAGTCCGCCACTTCAACAGGCAAAAATTGACGCATGGAATGACGCCTCATGTACCACTGTGGCTTGTATAGTTTATTCTTAGCGATCTATTGTGTGCACTCTGTTTACTGATGCGCACATGGGAGAGGAACTCTCTCCTTTTTGGGTTTGTTTTGATTCGCAACGACTGACGATCACTAAAGTTTTTCTCGTCGTCTCCAACGTAGAGACCTTCGGAGAGAAACATCGTGAAGCGATGCGACACTGGTCCCCACCAGTATAATTAATGGTTACCACCATTTATGGGTTTACATACATTAATTGCTATGTTATGTATTCTCCTTTAGTGATCGTCAGTCGTTGTGAATCAAAACAAACCCAAAAAAGGAGAGAGTTCTTCTCCATGTGCGCATCAGTAAACAGAGTGCACACAATAGATCGCTAAGAATAACCATACAAGCCACAGTGGTACATGAGCGTCTTTCCATGCGTCAATTTTTGCCTGTTGAAGTGGCGGACTTGTTCCGTCTGCTACAACCTACCGCGCAGTGGGATGTTAGGCAAAGATTGACGTCCATGGTTCGAGTACCATTGGATACATGCCCTTTCGCTCAATTTTCAAAACCATCTGTTAATTTTCCTACCTGCCGCACTCTGACGGAACTTTCAACACTTTCTCTCACATCTTTCATTCTAGCCAAAAACATTGTTGTTCACTCTTGGTGCCTCATGGTGATGAGCGAACATCTCCTTCTACATCATAATCGTTACTCCTCGCACGGAGAATGCATAACATAACAATTAATGTATGTCTTTCATAAGGGCTTAACTACGCTTTCAAATTCTAACTTTTTCCAGCTACGAGATAACGGGTTGTTGTCTTCGACAAAGTTTTAGAGCAAGTAGTTTTATGAAAAGTTGCTCAAGACACCAAGTTTCTAGAGCCTAACGTTAAAGAGATATAAATGGTTTTCTTTCAGCACTACCTGAAAACTGTTTTTTTTTTTAAATAATTAGCACTCTGCTCAAATTTGACGATTTCAATATGTTCTAAGAAATTATAGGAATTATTAAAATAAAAATTTTTGCTGAACACAACATTGCTCTCTGATGACCACATTTTGATATATGGTGATTGAAGTGTCTGTGTGACGTCATAATCAACCGCCTCAAAAAGAGTGGGCGGGTCCTGGCGGGGTCTAAAACAGATTGTATTTGAAAGATTATCTTATGAACAAGTATTCCTGAAATTTTCAGCGTTGGGTACTGAAGGGTACCTAGTATAACATCAGTTTGAAATAGTACAGGTTATAAGCCAATTTATATTTCACATGTAACGTAATGTTTAACAAACTTAAAATAATATATGCGGGTCCTGGCGGGGTCTCAAATTAATTGTATTTGGAAGAATATCTTATGAACTAGTAATCCTGAAATTTTCAGCGTTGGGTATCAAAGGGTACCTGGTTAATTCTTAATACAAAAAAGTTTAGTAGAAGAATAAAAAATATGCTGAGAAGTGTTATATTATCTATTTAACAAACGAGCGTCCATAAATAACGAAGCATATTATAACCTGTTTTAGATCCTATACCTTCACTCGTATTTTCACTTTATATCTAGGATAATTTGTCAAAAGAACCTATCTGATTATGAATACAAACATGTAAACAAAATCAAATAGGCCTTTCTGAAAAATAACTCTTTGAAATATATGTCTCGTCCCTACTTCTGAAACTCTTCTCACACTTCCCGAAATGCTACGTAATTTATGCATGTTCCCTTTATAAAGTTATCCACAGCGAAGCGCATGCAGCAATTTAAAGCATCAGTAGTGACATCACGTTGAAAGCTCAACATTCTATCTACAAAAGTGCAAAATTTCAAAATACAATAGTTAAAATTTGACCTTTTACTAACAATATATCGCATTTTGCCCAGCTTTCTTCAAGTTTGTTAAGCATTGCGTTGCTATTCATACCATTTCAAAATAAGGATTTACTAGGTACCCTTTGATACCCAACGCTGAAAATTTCAGGATTACTAGTTCATAAGATACTCTTCCAAATACAATTAATTTGAGACCCCGCCAGGACCCGCATATATTATTTTAAGCTTGTTAAACATTACGTTACATGTGAAATATAAATTGGCTTATAACCTGTACTATTTCAAACTGACGTTATACTAGGTACCCTTCAGTACCCAACGCTGAAAATTTCAGAAATACTTGTTCATAAGATAATCTTTCAAATACAATCTGTTTTAGACCCCGCCAGGACCCGCCCACTCTTTTTGAGGCGGTTGATTATGACGTCACACAGACACTTCAATCACCATATATCAAAATGTGGTCATCAGAGAGCAATGTTGTGTTCAGCAAAAAAATTTATTTTAATAATTCCTATAATTTCTTAGAACATATTGAAATCGTCAAATTTGAGCAGAGTGCTAATTATCTCAAAAAACCAGTTTTCAGGTAGTGCTGAAAGAAAACCATTTATATCTCTTTAACGTTAGGCTCTAGAAACTTGGTGTCTTCAGCAACTTTTCATAAAACTACTTGCTCTAAAACTTTGTCGAAGACAACAACCCGTTATCTCGTAGCTGGAAAAAGTTAGAATTTGAAAGCGTAGTTAAGCCCTTATGAAAGGTTAGGCGTGTTTTTTCAAAAGATGCGGAATAACATTTTGAGCAACTCTTCTGAAGACACCTACTCGATAAAATGATGACAAAAGGGTGAAAATGTTTTTGACCGTCTTTTTTTTCAGAATTGTGCCATCTGTGCGGCTGCCCCGTTAAACCGGTTAGATCTTGGCAGGGCCTCCGGCAACGTTTAAAGCTTGTCACCTTTAGTGGTGGGTAGAAGGATCAGATATAACATCTTCGACATACACTCAGTAGCGAAAAGCCGAGCAAAATTTTCCTTCCAAAAACGTTGGTCAACCTTTGTCACTTTGTCAATTATCAATATTTTTGGCTGAAAATTTCTCACAACACTATAATCAATGTATAAACCTTATGCGACCAAATGTTATATTGATAGAATTTATAAATTTGAAGTTATCATAACATATGTTAAAAAAGTCATTTTTGGACATAGCAATTTCAAAAATCCGTATTTCTGTGAAAATTTAGATACCGTATTATTAATTTCCTCCATAGCTTAAAAATAATACAGAAAATTACTATGACAAAATTTAAGCTGTTTCCATTAAGGGTTTGGATCATAGCTGGCGTCAAAGTTGACGCACCAAAATGAGTATTTCCCTTCTTCACCCGATATTGGATACCCTGCTGAAATATCGGTGCAAAAAAAAAGCCGAGGTGAATTTTATTAAAATTACTATAAAATACTGTATACGTAGTTATCACAAACCGATTCATATTGAATGCCATATTTTTAAAGTTCTTCGTGGGTTACACTAGTTATTTGGGATATTTCCATGCGTAACAAATGATGTGTATTAATAAGATGAACTCACCTCGGCTTTTTTTTTTGCACCGATATTTCAGCAAGGTCAATATCGGGTGAAGAGGGGAAATACTCATTTTGGTGCGTCAACTTTGACGCCAGCTGTAGTCCAAACCACTTTATGGAAACAGTTCAAATTTTGTCCACATAATATTCTGTAATATTTTTATTACCATCAAAAATTTAGAATACGGTATCTAAATTTTTCACAGAAATACAGATTTTTGAAATTGCTTTGTCTAAAAATGACTTTTTTGACATATGTTAGATGATAACTTCAAATTTATAAATTCTATCAATTATGACATTTTGGTCACATAAAGTCTATACATTGATTATAGTGTTGTGAAATTTTCAGCCAAAAATATTGATAATTGACAAAGTGACAAGAGGTTAACCAAAGCGTTTTTTGGAAGGAAAATTTTGCTCGGCTTATTTTTTTGTTACTGAGCATACGGTCCTAAGGAAGGACCGTGTCAACCGTACCATGACCTCCCTGCTTCAAAGATTATCATGGATCACGATAGGTGACTATCTACAACGTGCGGAGATAGCGGTCCGGAAGAGGGGCCCAACAAGATGGAGGACAATATAAAAAGATGCTGATGAGGGGAAACAAACTAAACGGCGACGGCAGAACGCCAAACAACGAAGACGGAGGTGCAATAGTGTTCGCCAGCGGAAAGCTACACCGAGCGAACAAATCGAGAGGAGTTGATAGGAATATCGGGCGAAAATTTGCCAGAAGCATATTATTGCAAATTTAATACGATTCTATAACAGGAAAGAAATTCATAGAACGATCGTATGAAAATATTCCTCACAAAAAAAAAGTCGCTAGGAAGGTTCAATGAATCTATGTCACGCAGTAAGGAGGTTAAGAAAAACGTGACAACCCATACAAATAAAATTGAAAGTCCATACAAAAACGGTGACAAGAGGGGGGGGGGGGTATTCACTTTTTGCGTGACATAATTAATGAACGTTCCCCTCATCGTGCTTCAAACCATGAACCTTGGTTCCAGAGACGGGCAACTATCCCACGAGACTCCCACGCTTGATAAGTGCTGTCAATTGAAAGTGTAAGCGAGAGGCAGAGAGGTTTTTTCTCGACAAATTCAACAACAATCATTTCATACGATTTCGTATGGAACGAGTCTTGGACCCTTGCTTTGTGGTTCATAGTTCCGATTATATGAAAATCGTACGGATAATTTCCTGAGTGTACAGAGGTCACGAGTGCAGGGTTCGCAGGCCACCGCGAGTACCATTACAAATTTGGCCACCCGGGGTATTGTTTATTTGAGGAAATGATCATTCGTGTAATGGAACTCCGGGGTCATGTCTTAGAGTTTATTTCGATTATTGACAGCAAATGGCTTGAACAAAGCAGAGATAACGTTCTTCATGCACTTATTAACATGCCTTTTTTAATGCAACTTTTCGTTCTAGTTTCAGTTTCATATTCATTTTTATTCATTCAAATTTTAAGATGGTTCCATAACATCGTCATATTCAGAGCAAGTTTGCCACTTGACGAATCACAGAACATCAACTACGAGTATATGGCATCGGCTTTGTTTAAGCTCAACCGAAAAACAGAGCACTCTTCGGATGAAAAACGAATTCGAACTTTTATTAAAGAAAAGTCGTTTAAAAAAAAAAAGAAAATGTGCATGTCAATCAATCGATTTTAATAAAATGCTTGTTAAACCTGATGAAATCTAATACTTACATCAGTTTTTCCATTTAATGCATCGTCAACTGCACTCATCGTTCCATTTTAAAGAAATCAATTTGCGAACTACCAAATATTTTGATAAGGAGTAAATTGAGATCGAGATTTGCTTAATTGACCGAGTTGACATGCTAAGCCTCATTAACATCCCGTGTCCCTACCATCCAGAATACCATTCACATCCTTTGAACGCAGTGTCAGCACTTCACCTCTATCAACAAGGTTCAACTGATCGTCACAAAAGGTGCCAAAAAGTTCAAACCATCCAATTAAGGTAAATACAAAGTTTACGTTAGGAGCGAACTCATACCTGGTGTCGAATCGAATTCCCCAACAATGTGCAATGCGGGAGGTACTTCATGATCCAGCGACCGCCGTCATTCCCAAACCTGTCCCATAGTTGCTAAGTCATGACCGAAATCAGAAACCCCTTGCACTCTTTGCTCTGGTTTCGGCTCGCCGGAGCGGGGTCAGTCGCCGTGGCGTGGATGTTATTCGTCGGAGCCACTCACTCTTATTCTGTCAATTCAATCACCGCAAGGTGATTAGCGGTTTAATAGATTGAAATGTTTTCCTAGGTTTTTATCCGTTGAGCGATTTTTCGCCGCTTTGATTCCAGCACAACAAAAGTCATCTAATCAACAAACATTTCTCTTCGGCCTCGACGGCCACGACTAGTTCAGATGTTTGTTTTTCTCATGATTCCCGCCGACGCAGGGCGCAGACGTTTAAGCGGGAATTAATCCGAAAGGCACCTGCATCCTAAGTAAACATACTACATGGATTCCCGAGAAGTCGCCGTTAATTTCGAGGACAAAATTGATAAGCATATCAAATGAGGTTGTTGCTTTGTTACAATATTTGCCTCCCTGAGCGGATCTAGCTCGCACGGCAACTTCCGTCTGCGTTCTTGTTGATCTTGTTTGGGCAAGTGTCGAAAACGAAGAAAAGTAATACAACAGCCGTTCCGCGCACTAGTTTGCATTTGAAAGGGCCTTGGTGTGAGCACTTTCGGAAGATTCTCTGGTGACAGCGAAAAAGACCGGTAGCAGCATCGTTTCAAGGCAGGCGAGGCGCTCAAGTTGGCGACGCATGTCGGTTGTCATGCTGCTCACGCGCCTGGCAACATTTCCTCTCAAACACGCCGCCACCTTTGTTGCTCGAACAGTATTGATTCGGTTCGTGTCTTGTTTATCTTCTTCGGCAGCGGTTCGGTGTCGGAGGTTTTTTTTCGGGCAACAATTATTGTCAAACTCTGAAGATGGATAAGTTTGCTTTAGCTGGAGAGCGATCCGCCGCTGTGAGGACGTGGAACATTCAAACATGATCGACATGTTGTAAATTGTGCAATTCAGATGCAAATTGGGGTAAACAAATGGGAAACTTCACGGGTAGGGATCGCTGGAAGCGGAAGCTCAAAATTGGGACGTGAGAGTTTATGTTACATCACGCTTGGATCAGTTTAACCAAATATGGGTGAAGAATACCCATAATCGCGAAAAGTGCATATACTTATTTATGGATACTACTTACCCATATTTGAGTATTTTTTTCCATACAAATTTACTCATATATGAGAAAAGTCAATTTTACCCATTAATGAGTATGTGCACTTTTTTGCGATTATGGGTAAACTGAGCTTAGCGTATAGAGCTTACCCAAGTAACAAATTTAGTTTTGTTCCAGCCGTAGAGCACTCCTCCCAGTTTGGTGATAAAACTACATTCAAACTGTTTTGTCCACCAACACTACACAGAAAAAAATAATTAATTTTAACAAGCGCGTAAAATTTCCCCTCGTGTAATTCCAAGCTAAAGGAGCGTAAACAACGATATTGTTTGCAATCTTTCATACAACAGGCTTGATTTAGGCGTTATCTGGCTTATATTTACATGAAATATCCCATTATTTTCTGCCAAATCTAGCATTCCCTTTATGTACATTAGATAACGCAGAAAATTCAGTGTTTATTTTTATCTGTGTACCTCTATGCATATTCAAAGCCGAAATGTGAACAAAGTGGCCCCACTGAAATTAAATTAATAAAACCTTTACAATACCATAAATATTTGGAAAATGTTCTGGTGAAAGATGTAATGACCTTCATAAAACCTATTGGCTGCCATCAAAACCAGCATAGGGCCAAATGGCCACGGCTCACAGTGGGACCAATCTGAAAAAAGACGGTCAAAATTGTTTTCACATTGTTCCTGATATTTTAGCGCTTTGGTGTCTATGAAAAGGTTGCTAGAAATATTATTTTACATGTTTTGTAATATTTGTCAAAAGTTTTACTTAAGTGATACTTAACTTAAAAAAAAACTAACTTTGTGTGGGTACAAGATAGTAGGATAATGTCTTGAGCAAAGTTTTAGAACTATGTATTTAACGAAACTTTGCTGAAGATAATAAGTACCTATATCGAAAGCATTCTGATATATAACCTGTTTAGTATATAGACTAACTTGAAACTTGTTTTTTACTTTTTTGTGACTCTAACCTTACCAGATCGATTGAAAATGTTTAACAAAGTTATCAATATTATTAAAACGCACAATTTTGCTGAAGACGTCAAATGTATAAATAGCTTTATTTGAGTTTTAAAGCGGTTTTAAGTTAAAAAAAAATACGTTTTTTCAACAACAATAACTAAGACACCGTCAAACTTTTGCAACCAAATTTTGCACAATTTGGTTAACCATCACATGAAGTATACGTGTACAAAAAATCTGCGCTGGGTATCATCGGGTACATAAAGTTCTCAGTTCGTCTTTTCGGGCGTACCAATTTCTTTTTCTATCAATATTTTTTAAATCCCTGACGTAGCTAAACCGCACCCTTGGATCCTTTTGTGCAAGGGCTAGCACATTTAAAGGTCAAGTAGCCCAGAATTGTTTCGTTTGTTTACAAATTGCAGTTGAGTTTGAGTTTACAGTTGATTCAGATTGTGTGACTTGAAAATGCTCCGGAAACATTTGTTCAAAGTGTGGCTGCAGAAATATGGTAGTTCAAGTACCATCAAAATGCAACATGTCCGTGATTTCGTTCTGAGAAAAAAATCAAACAGTTTGTCGCAGGACGAAAGCAAGCGTATAAACAAAGACGTGTCTAGGTTGTGCTCTGAATTTAACAATCGCTGGAAGGCAGGAAGAACGCAGAAATGTTTCGAAGTAAGCAACAAGAGTTGGTTGAATTGTAGTGAATTTACTTGTGGTAACGTGAAAGTTGGAAGGCCCAGAAAACCGTTTTCTGACCTGAATAAACAAAACAAAAAGGCGGAGAGTTGAAGCATTGCGGCAACAGGGAACCGCGAATGAATTGGCGTTTGCTGCAGGAATGAATGCTCGAAGTGAGAGATGCGAAGATTTGGCGAAACTTTTGCAAGAAGAATTACAGGCATCTCCCACCAGTACCAAGCGAATGAGACGAGCAGTGAAATCCAATATTGATTTACAAAAGAGAAAAATGTCTGCCAGACCGTAACAGAATCGTCAGCACAGATGTATCTTGTAATGGTTGTATTTGGAGGAGGGATTTTAACCCACTGGTAATTCGTTCTTTACATAGGTATCTGCTGAGGTTGACTTACAGAGTTTGCTGGATCACACAGTTCAGCGAATACTATCTCTGGCTTTGGAGATAGAAGGTATGAATGATGTAGCTCTTGAAGATCTTGAGCTTTTATCGAAATGGGGTTTTGACGGCTCATCGGATCATTCAAGCTACAAGCCAAGTTACGAAGGGGTAGATGAAGATGACAGTGCAATTTTTATCACATCTATGGTACCATTGTTGCTCCGCCTCCGTAACGATCCAGATCGTATTTTGTGGATGAATCGTATGCCTTCATCTACAAGGTTATGTCGACCGATCAGAATCCAATTCAAGAAGGAAAATGTTGCATTGTCCATGCATGAAAAGAAATTCCTTGACGCACAAATCGAAAGATTAATGCCAAGCTTGATGTCAAACTTCCGAATCCTTCATACGATGATTTGTAGTATGATCGATGGAAAAGTTTGCCCTGCTTTGACCGGAATCTCGTCGCAAAAATGTTGTGTTTGCCAAGCATCCCCAAAGCCATTTAACGATGCATTCTAGATCAGTAAATAAAGCCACATTCGAATTTGGTTTGTCGCCATTACATGCTCGCATTCGGTGGAATAATTTAATTGATTTATTATTGTATTATTGTATTATGTTTAATGTCCTTCAAACAGATTTATGGAGTGTCTATTGCAAATCGCTTATAGACTCGAACTGAAATGCTGGCAAGTTAAAGTTCTGTCCTGTTAGAATCCGGAATCACGTATTGTGTTGCAGCGGCACGGAACGTGACCGCTGCAAGAATAATTTTACAGCTGTTTGTTAACCTAAACGCTCGCTTTCTGTGGTATAAGTTTCACGGTGTTTCGTGCTGTGAGTCAAAAGTAATTCTAGATGGAAGCCTAGAGGAGAGAAAAAAATCTGCACCCCCACGTAGATACTCCAACGTGGTCCGCAATAAAAATCGCGAAAACGTTGAAAATCACCAAATCAACCGTGTAAAGGGTGATACGGTCAAAATTTGGTCAAGGGAAAACGCGTGTAAATCGGTGAAATCGTAAATTGAAAAATCAAATTAAATTTCTTTTTCAAGTTCAATTAGTATAAAATTCAGGAAAAATATTCAGTTAGGCTTCCGCTTTTCCAAATCCGAATTGCCGGGCCTTACGCTTGACCCCTGTCATCAGATTTTGTACAGCCACCTTGTCCACCTTCTTCCGCCGCAGAAAGCCAGTTTGCCTTGAACTGCTGCTCGTCCTTAGCAGTTTTTGGTCTTCTTTAGGTTCCGCTTGACAATAGCCCAGTATTTCTCAATTGGGCGGAGCTCTGGCGTGTTGGGAGGGTTATTGTCCTTGGGAACCACCTGCACGTTGTTGGCGGCGTACCTCTCCATGGCCTTTTTACCGTAATGGCAAGATGCCAAATCCGGCCAAAACAGTACGGAACAACCGTGTTTCTTCAGGAAAGGCAGCAGACGTTTATTCAAACACTCTTTCACGTAAATTTCTTGGTTGACAGTCCCGGAAGCTATGAAAATGCTGCTTTTCAAGCCACAGGTAACAGATGGCTTGCCAAACCAGATATTTCTTTGCGAACTCTTGACAGTTTCGTGTGCTTGAAAATATCTGCTACCTTTCCCCTTCCTTTTGCCGTATAAAACCTCCTGTCCCGGAAGCTGCCTTGTAGTCGGCTTTGACGTAGGTTTCGTCGTCCATTACCACGCAGTCAAACTTCGTCAGCATCGTTGTGTACAGCCTCCGGGATCGCGCCTGGCACGTCGTATTTTGTTTATCATCGCGATTTGGAGTCACTACCTTCTTGTAAGTCGATAGTCCGGCTCGTTTTTTGGCTCGATGCACGGTTGTAGACGATACACCCAGCTTATTTGCGGCATCTCGGAGAGATAGGTTAGGGTTTCGCTTGAAACTACCGGCAACTCTCTTTGTCGTCTCAGCGGATTCCGGTTTTCGATTCCCCCCCGATCCAGACTTCCTGGCTGTCGACAAACGTTCCCCAAACACTTTAATTACATTTGTAACGGTTGATTTGGCAACTTTTAACGATTTTGCCAACTTTGCGTGCGAGTAGCTATATGACAACTGAAGAGTGAATTCCAAAATCAAAATAGGAGCAACATTCTACACACACACACCTTCAAAATGAGGGGTGTTCAGGTTTTTTAAATGCAAAATTGAAAGAAATACGTCAAGTTGATATTGACCAAATTTTGACCGTATCGCCCTTTATGATGTGCTCATACGTTTCAGGGAGCGAAAGAGCGTTGATCGAGTGCCTCAAGGTACAAAGCGTCGTAGTGGAACATATGACCGCAAGGTGAACGTTAAGGTGTTGAAAACCGTCAGAGCAAACCCTGGACTATCAGATGATGAAATCGCACAAAAATACGCTGCTGCTCGCAGTACTGTTCGAAGAACTCGTTTGCAAGCAGAATATCGTTCATATCGAGCCAAACAAAACGTTGAAGCAAAGTTTCGTCACCAAAACTCGAGCTCGGAAATTGTACTAGCAGGTTTTGACGAAGTACCAAGAATGCCTGCTCATCGACGATGAAACCTACGTCAAAATGGATTTCGGACAGCTTCCTGGCCAAAAATTCTACATGGCAACGGCACGAGGAGATGTTCCTGCGAAGTTTAAGTTTACTTTTATGGACAAATTTGCCAAAAAAAACTGATAATTTGGCAAGGGATACACAGATACGGAGCAAAGACCAAAATGTTGGTGACGAATAAGACGATGGACTGGAAACTGTACAAGGAGGAATGCCTCAAAAACCACGTACTACCTTTCATTAAAGCCCATAAAGGTCCCGTGAAGTTATGTCCAGATTTGGCGAGTTGCCACTACAGTCAGGAAGTCATCCAGTAGTGGTACCGCGATAATAACGTAGATTTCATCGATACAAACATAAATCCACCCAATTGCCCACAGTTCCGGCCCATCGAGAGAATTTGGGCAGTAATGAAGCGGAAGCTTAAGAAAAGAGGAAGAACTCGGAACGCGACTCTGATGACCAAAATGTGGACCAGATGTGCCAAGGAAGTTGACTTCGGAGGTGCGGAGGTGTGCAGCGTTTGATGGGAGGAATAATGAAGAATATGTGGATTTTCATTAGAAATGGGGAGAAATGATTTGTATAAGTATTTTTTCCTTAAAGTACAGTGAATTACCTTTATTTTGATGTATTGAACTTATTACTACGTCAATCCGATACCGAGATACAGATGATTTTATTATTCCGGATTCTAAATGGACATTGCTTTAGAACACCGTGGAGACACAAAATTTGCTGAAAAACAAAAGATCATCTAGAAAGACTTCAGGCGAAGGCTTGAGTTAATTTTAAATGTCCCCAAACATGGTTCTAGTACCAGTTCGACGGAAACACAGCACGTCGCTTTTTCGAAAATCTTAAAGAAATGGCAAAAATTACCGGGTTGGCAGAGACAATCATTAAAACTTTT
>JASCZW010015080.1:0-21370 GCA_034211315.2 Aedes japonicus
GGAATTTAAAAGAAACAGTTGGGGAGCCAAATTAGCATCACTCATTTAATTCATTTAGCCGCTATATCTGAACCTTGGCTTAAACCCCAGCTATTAGGTTCTGCATAACCTCCGATCAACAGTGTTTGCATACAAACCCATTTTTTCTTCATTTCTTCTACATTCTTTACCACTCTAGGTCGTTTTAACTGGTGCTCCTTCATAACGGCCCAGTATTATTCTATTGGGCGCAACTGCGGAGTGTTTGGGGGGTTCCGATATTTTGGCATGAAATCGTCATCATCCGCCTTATACCAGTCTAGCACGTCCTCTGTGTTGTGGCATGATGTCAAAGGTGTACTCGGCTTTCCGCAGAACAAACCGCGCACAATAAGAACTCTTGGCGAACCAGCATCTTCTGTGTCCGGAGATTCATCACACTTATCTACGACGGGTTTCCCTGGAATCTGGTTAAAATTAGCCCTCACATATGGCTCGTCATCCATTACGCAGCAGCGAGGTTTCGTTAACTTCTGGTCGTACAACTTCCGGGTACGGCGTTTTAGGACCGTATTCTGTTTCTCGGCACGGTTCGGGTACTTCTGAAACTTAATCGTAATTATTCTAGCTCGAGTTTTAGTATTCTGCACGAAAGTCTTGCTCACATGCAACATTTTAGCCACATCTCGAACTGAGGCGTTCGGTTTCAGTTCAAAGGCAAAAACCACGCGTCAGTGATCGTTCTCGTTAACCTGACTGCTTTTGTTGGATCTTCGCCTCCGATGAACAGTGAGACGTTCTTCAAACCGTTTAATGATACCAGACACCGTGGAATTAGCCATTCCCAACTTTTTCTTCCGATGGCACGATGCACCAGATCCTTATTCTGTATGTCATTACCAAAAACTTTTCGCGCACACTGTTCGTTCGTCGCCATTTTGAATACTATTGCGTACCTGATGAAATCAACTCACAGAGTGTAAGCAATACAAATTAAACTATTTCTACGCAGAACTTCAATGAATTTTACCCAACGGATTAAAAGTTAGAGCAATTTGAGTGTGTGGGGATTTTAAACGGTACACCCTTTAGTGGACTGAATTGATGTTTGCGCCGCGATAGGTCATGAAGTCGACAATATCAGAGAAGTATCTTCCATAAATTAAAACGCGGTCGATTTGCGATTCAGTCTGATGTAGTGATCTTGGTGATGTGGTGTACCGATAAGGGAGGCTTTGCTGGAAGTAAGTACTTCGCATGGCCACATTCTTGGTGGCGGCAAAATTAATGAGTCTACAGCCACTTGACTCGGAAGGCTGGAACGGAACAAACCGAAAAGTATACTACTGACAAATGGACAAGAAGGTAGTAGCCATTATTGAGAAAAATCCCAACTTTTCTGTCCGAAATGTGGCTCGGAAAGTTGTAAAATCGAATTCATATGTGCAAAAAGTAAAGCAAAGACGCGAAATAAAGGCGTGCAAGTTGCGCAAAATTTATTTGCAAAAAAAATGCAGTAATTTTTTGAAAAATTTATGTTCTCGAAAACTTTCAAATACTTCCGCGTCTGGCTTTTTATACCGCAATGCAAAT
The DNA here is from genome assembly GCA_034211315.2 of Aedes japonicus. Taxonomy (NCBI): domain Eukaryota; kingdom Metazoa; phylum Arthropoda; class Insecta; order Diptera; family Culicidae; genus Aedes; species Aedes japonicus. The sequence continues at coordinate 1,573 of JASCZW010015080.1, forward strand.
AAAATGCTGAGTATTACAGGACAAAGAAAATGTCGAAACTCCCCAAGAATTATTTGGTTTGGCAGCTACTGTGTCGTTGTGGTCGAAAATTCAAAAGCTCCGTCTTTATCGGCAGTACTAACTAGTATGTGTACAAGAAAGAATGTCTACAGAATTGGATTCAACCGGTTATAAAAAGCCACGACTCTCAGCTCTGTTTTGACTTGATTTCGGCCTCTTATTAATTACGCAAAATCAGTACTGGAAAGGTATAAGCGACAAGAGATAAAATACGTTCCAAAAATAGCCAATTCACCTAACTGTCCAGAATTTCACTCGATAGAAAAATACTGGGTTCTAGTTAAGAGGATTTTTTTTTCAAACTATGAAGAAAGCAAGTAAAATCGACGATTTCAAGAGAAGACTCGGCTTTCCGCAAGAACAAACCGCTTGCCTAATTAAGAACTTCTTGGCGAACTTCAACATCTTCTGTGTCCGGAGATTCATCACACTTATCTACGGCAGGTGTCCTGGAATCTGGTTAAAATTCGCCTTCACATAACTGTCACCGCTAGCGTATCTGAGGATACTGTACGGAATCTGATTGCTTGTGTTCCACAGAAAGTTCGAGTATTTAACAGGAAGAAAGATTAACATCTCAATCAAATGTATTTTTATTTTTAACTGTTTATGTAACTCTATTATACTGAAATGAACACACGTTTTTGATGAAATATGTTTAGATTTTTTTTTTGCTGACATATTAATGTCCGAATTTTAACGTGGACAGGCTGAAGATGGTATAATCACTCCTATACGTATGTACTGTCATTCCTTTCGAGCACCCACCTACAGTGCACCAATGTCGTACTTGCGGAACCTCAATTAGTGAGAAAGTATGTGGGAACTTCCCAAGAAATTTAGAGACATACAGTTCCATGTTCCAAGTTTCCAATCGTTAGATCGTTTTCATCGACTGGGACTATGCCGATTGATACGGTCCCTATTAACATGGTGTATTTACTTTACTTATAATTTTTACGACTGCCTGGTAGGGCCTGCACCAACCCTTTTCTCGGCCCCTAACGCTGGTAGATTACCTTTTCGCGTTACGAGGTATCAGATCTACCACCGAACCCTAGTCCGAAATTGTTAAAACTAGGGAACATATTTGTTTTTGTGTAGTCAAAGGAACCCATTTTTGTCCTTATTACGTTTTCATATCTTTGAGAAGCGTTAATACTCTGATTGTGCCACCGAGGATGAGCACGGAATAAGGAAAACATGGTAAGTCTTTGTTGATGTGAATTCTCATTTTCTATTTAATGTTCTATTGTCTGAATTGGTTCTACTGCATGGTATCTACAGTTTCTGAGTCATTGTTTTGTTTTGTTTACCGCAATGAAATTTTGACTGAAAAAGGGCGCCCCTTTGAAGTGCAGTCACTCACAGAAGTGTTTAAATAATATGAAACTTTCAATAAAACTTGATTCATTGCCAACAAAACAAACAATGATAACTGAAACAACACCGAATACTTCATCTATTTCTCAATAGTGGTGGGCATCATTTAATACACTAAACAAAGGATACGGGTATACTAGATCAAATTACTGGTCGCGGTGGTTTATCTCCCAGAACAGACGAAAGTGAAACCCCCTTTCTCGCAGGGAGGATTATCGTGCTCAGCACAGATTAGAGTCCTACATACACTTGTACGAGAACGATGATCAGCCTTTGCTAACATAGACAACAGACGCTGTTTAGAGCCACCCATAAAATGCCGAACAGATGCTCGGATAGGCTGCAACCTTCAAAGAAAGGAGGACTCCTTTCCCCCTTCCCTAAACCATACCTTAACCATTAGCGCAATTCATCTCATCCCACATGAAATCTGTTTTGGATCTCCGACTTGACCAAATTGTAAATAACCACTTGATTCGAATCCTGGATATAATGATGGATCATAAATCCGAATACACATTGACCTGAACGCCATTAGACTGTATGGTTCATTTGGCTGAATCGGACACTAAGCTGGCTAAGTGACTCCTAATTAATTGTTTTTGTTAGATTGGAATCGATTTCTGTTCAAATTCCAAGCATGGAAAACACATCAACAAAGCATGATAGTGGATTTGAAGTTTTTAAATTATCATAAACTGTTTATGTTTGAAATAAGGCAAAAAAAATCAGTTCTTAGTCCCGAAAATTCCGAGAAAAACTTAATTCAATCTTCAAAAAGACTGGTTGGGAAATTGAAAATTTTGAAATTGGAAAAAACTACTCATGATTTATAAAAAAATCATGAAAATCCTCCCATGGAATTTTGATTGGTTCATGTCCCAGAGATGTCAAGACAAATTCCTATATTGCGAGTTTTGAAATAAGAAAAATAAACTACACATAATTGAAGAAAAGCAACCCTAGCGAAGGAAAATAACGAGCTGATACAGATAAATAAGAAATTATACCTTTTATTGTTTCAGATAACAGCGTGAGAATTTTATTACAAATTGATAATAAATTTGCAACCCGAGCTAAGGATTATACCAAATTGATAACAAATTTTTGAAATGGTTTGATAACTAAAAATATGATCATTGAGGCTAAAATATCTGATTGAATAACCTAAAATACTCGTTCAATATCATAATAATATCTTATATTATCATCACTGCGAACGTCTTGATAATAAATCTGGTCTTGTAAGAAAATTTATTGAAATAATTTTAACTTATGTCATCGATTTGAAATTGAATTTTTACGCTAATAAGTATCTGAAAAATAAGCATTATTTCTTGTTCACATATGCTGGTAAAATTTATAGTTTGACATTCAACTAGTAATGTTCGACAAAAATTGTAAAATGATAACATATGATAACATAATAAGCCAAAGGTGATAACTAAATTCAAATGGGTTCTGCGATAACAGCGGAAATCCAAACGATATGGAACAATAGAACTTGTTACCTGCATGATACCAGCTGTTTATTTTCCTTTACCTGCCCTAAGCAAACTGATACCAGATAAGTAACAAATTTTGGTATCTTAGATATCATTTTGAACTCACCTGTTATCGCATAACAAATTTAGCTATCAACATTAACTTATTCTGCCAGCAACTGTTATCAATTATTAGAGATGATTTTTAACGAACGATACTGAATACTACCAGCATGCTGACGAATGCTGCATATTGCCAGCATTTCATGGATATGAAATTGAGCTTTTCACCAGAAGGGCTACTTCAGTTATTTGTGTATGCATTTGATAACATAATTTGAAATTATCTCAAGGAATTTGTTACATCACAAAATTTGTTGACAAAATGAAACCAGTGATAATAAAACGAGCTATTATTGTGATATCCAACGGATTTTAATTTGTTATCTCTCTTTTGTTATTTTGGTAGCTTATGCAGTCTGAATAATAACATATTTAGTAACCAAACAGTGATAATCAGAAATTAAAACTTTTTATCACTTGTGTATAAACCTTTGCTCGGAAGAATAATCAGCCTTGATGATAAAATAGTCAGTGATCAAACAACGATAACCTGGTATCAGTGTTTGTTATTAATTTGGCATAATCCTTTGCTCGGGAAGTTCGTTGCAAAAGTTTTCAAAGTACTAAGTTCAAACTTCAACTGCCAGCTGATGACGGGATTTTCAATTGGAAAGAATACCCCGAGCAAAGGATTATACCAAATTGATTACAAATTCTAATACCAGGATATCATAGTTTAATCACTGAATATGTTATCATTGCACAGTAAACCATAATGCAAATTTAGCTGGATAGATACGCTGTCAGCCTAAGTTTGATGTTTTGGAGGAAAATTGTTTCTAATAATAAGGTCCTTCTTTTGGTGTGAATGAAAACTAGGACGGTTTTTGTTTTCAGAGAAATCGAAAATCTAACTTTTTTATTTGCAGAAATAAATTCATGTATTTTTCGAAGAAGTTGTAGATGAAACCAACCTTAGGCAACTTTGATTGAACAAATTTTTCTTTAGTTTTTTAAATAACCGAATCAGAGAAAATTTTCCTATGTTGCTTACGGTGTCCCTATAAAAATCAGTTTTTGTTTATTTCAAAATTTTCAGCAAAGTTGTCTTGGCATTGATTCTAGAACAATACAAGATACAACTTTTGATGTACTGAAATCGACGCTATTGTATATCAAAGAAAAGTTATTATGGTTTTTGTAAAAATATAAGCCTTTTTCAAATGTTGATCTTTCTGGTTGGGGCAGAATATTTCCCAACTGAATTTGGAAGGTATAATTATTGCATGTTGTATTGGAAAACATGAGGTATGATATTTTTTTTAATTTGAGTAAAATACATTTGAAAAGGGCGTAATTTTACAAGAAAATCATAAATTACTCGATAACGGTAATGGATATTGGCAAATTTAAAGATCAAAAGTTACATCTGTTCAGGATTCAAAAACCATTTCAAATCAACTTTGTTGGCAAATATGAAATAAAAAAGTTAAAGCAAAAAATGACACCCAAAGTTATCTAAGGAAATCAGTCCTGATGAAGGTGTCAACTTTCGATATTATTTATGAGTAATTTCATTATTAGATTTTTTTTCCTGTTTCATCAAAGTAGCCTAATGGTTTTCAGTTAAAAGTGCTGGCTTCGTGGTTAATGTTTGGAAAGAAACACGTATATTTTTTTAAAAACCACAATAACTTTAGATTGACATACGATAATCCTTGCTATGCTCAGTACATCAAAAGTTGTATTTTTTTTTAGATTCAATCCAAAGGACCTTTGCAGGAAAATTTGAAGTTCATAAGTTAGAGCAAATTAACTGCTACGTAGGAAAAATTGCTCTGATTCGGTCATTTAAAAAACTACAGAAAAAGTTGCATACATTTTTTTCATCTACGACTTTTTCAAAGATCATATGCCTTTATTTTTGCAAATAAAAAAGTTAGATTTTCAATTTCTCGGAAAATATGGACCACTCTGCTTTTTATTCACACCAAACGAAGGGCCTTATTATAAGAAACCACCTTTAAGAAAGCAATTTGGCTCCAAAACTTCAAAATAAGGCTGAAACATATCTTTCTAGCGAAATTTGCATTTTGGTCCACTGTGAATTGGGGCCGAATGAACAGCCAACATAACAGAAGATGTAAAAAATAGATATCATAACAATAACTGATTTTGTAACCAATGAGATTATCTTGATAACAAATCCTGTAATGTAAGCAAAATTATTGCAATAGTTACTTTTTTTAAACATGCGGAAAATATTTACAGGATTTACCCTTCCACAAAGCAGATTGGCAGATTGGAAATTTTAAAGCTAGAAAAATCTGCTAGGTGCTGCATGATTGAAAGAGAAAAGGAAGGTCCATTGTCTTCATTTCTAGAAGATTTCTAGTAATACTAAATTCAATCGTCCACTTGACATGTTAGTACATTAAAAGTATTGAAACTAGAAAAAAAAACTGCTCATAGTTTAAAGAAGGCATAATCTACCATGAAAAGTAAATAAGTTCTTGAGATATCCTGAAATGTGTGCTTCATTTGTACAAGAGTCCCCTTTTTCAGAAAGAGGAGGGGTCTCAAACCACCAAAGAAACATTTCTTGCCTTCTAAAATCTCCACATGCCAAATTCGGATCAATTTGCTTGATTAGTTCTCGAGCTATGCAAAAATTCTGATTCATTTGTTTTGGAACCCCCCTCTTTCAGGAGACGGAGGGGTCTCAGACCACCATAAAAACAATTCTTGCCTCCAAAAACCTCCTCTTGCCAAATTTGGTTGCATTTGCTTAAATGGTTCTCGAGTTTGTGTTTCATTTGTATGGGAGCCCCTCCCGCTTTTAAAGAGTGAATGGGTCTGAAATCACCATAAAAATATTTCTCTCCTACAAAAACCGCCACACGCCAAACTCTGTTCCATATGCTTGATTAGTTCTTGAGTTATTGGGAAATTTGTGTTTCATTTGTTAAGGAACCCCTCTTCTAGAAGGCGGTGGGGTTTCAAACCATTAAAGAAACATTTCTTGTCTTCAAATTCCTTCTCTTGCCAAATTTGATTCAATTGGCTTGATACGTTCTTGAGCTACGCAGAAATTTTTGTTTCATTTGTATGGGAGCCCCCTCTTCCTGAAGGAGGAGTCTCAAACCACCATAGAAATATGTTTTGCCTGCAAATTCTTCCAGTTCCCAAATTTGGTTCCATTTACTTGATTCGTTAGTAGATTATCCAGTTTGTGCTTGATTAGTTCTCAAGTTATGAAGAAATTTGTGCTTCATTTGTATGGGAGCTCCTGCTTTCAGAAAGATCTCAGATCATCATTTGAACCTTCCCTGGCCCCAAAACCCACTGCAAACAATTTTTTACGCCGATCAGTTTAGTAGTCCCTGAGTCTATAAGGGTCAGACAAACAGATGAAGTTCAATCTTCTACTTTCTTAAATTCAAGCTAATGATTCATTCGGTTTAACAGTTTTCAGTCTACTAACCCATTCGGCTCAATGACGTTCAGCCTAACGCCTTTTTGACCTAACGGTTTTACGGATAGTGATAAACTTGAAAATCATCTGGCAACACTGCAATCATCTTATCTTCTAGGACTGTGTTCCAATTGAGAAGTTGAATTAAATTGTCACTTCAAATTTGATAGATGGACTCATCAAATGATCCTGCTTCTACAGCGGAATCATTTTTGACAAACGATTAATTAGTTCAGACAAACACTTTCTCGAAAATTGGGCGATTAACAATTGCGGAATTTCCGAACATTGTTGTTTATATTCGAATTATTGAAATCATGTTAAAATACACTCAATTGGAACACAGCCTATGTGTTCTCACAACACCGGACGTTTTAGACTGAAACATTCTTCACACCCTACAGTAGGCCATGCAAGGGACGCAGATTTGTTTTTGTTTGCCGATGCCAGATTGCCACCATCACCAAGGACCTTATTATGGGTGTCAAATCACTTAGGAATAACTGTCTTCATTACCGGTGTCACAGGTAAAGTTTGATCCGTATGATCCGGGCCTCTTTTTCAATTTCTCTGTTCAATACTGGCTACATAAAACAAAATGTACGAATCAGTCAGTTCTCACAACAGACATTCAGGATGTCTGTTGTTCCTCAGAGTTGGTAACTGGTTTAGAGATTAGCTTAGTAGGTCTACGTATTGTTTGGAAAAAGAAAATCCATTTTACTCACTCCAACAGTACGGGTAACTTTCTCATAAGATTCCTTCTACCCTAACAGAGTTGTGAGTTGCAATGAAATGGCCACTTTTCCTCCGCTACTTAGAAAAGAGATTCAGTACGAAAATATTCTACACGAAACAGACGCTGATTCTGCCGAAAACTACAACTACTAATAGACTCTGACGCTGCAAGCTACTAACATTACATCGCATCTTACCCACTTTTTCAGCTACCATAAAAATAATACTCTTGATATGTCTTACAATTTACGCCCGGTTCCACTCGGAATACAAAAATCTCAACAAAGCGGGGGAAATCCAAACACCGCCCTAATCACTAACATCTTTCCAACCACCGTCTAGTTCTGCTCCTTGACGATGCCCGGCATCAGGTAGGTCACCATCGTTCCCTTTCCTTTGACATTGATTGTCCCCCGGCAGGTCAGATTGTAACCTTTGTCTTTGACTATCTCGTACACATCCTCCGTAACCTGTATGTGGTCCATCACCCCGGTCGAGTCCATCCGCGAGGCCACATTCACCGCATTGCCCCAGATGTCGTACTGAGGTTTTCGGGTACCGATAACTCCCGCCACGACGGGCCCAATGTTGATTCCTATTCGAAAAGAAGATGAAAATAATCACCAATTGAAATCAGCAAAACTCAAACCCGGATCGTACCTATCCTCATCCTAAAATTATTAAAGGAATGCTCGTTGACGTCGGTGATCTTCTGGAAGAGCTCCAACGCGTAGTCCATCATGGCCGTGACGTGGCTGGAGTCGACCGCACCGTCACTGTTCAGCGTCAGGCCCGATGCGGCCATGTACGTCGAGCCGGTGGTTTTGATTTTCTCCACCTGCCGGAATCGGTCCTGTGCCAGCAGCTCGTCAAAGTCGACGATGATTTCGTTGAGCAGCCGCAGACACTCCACCCCTTCGTTGTTCCCTTCCAGTTCGATGTAGAATTCGGAAAAGTTCGGAATCGAGGCGAACATGACGCACGCCTTGTCGCACTGCTCGTGGTAGATTTCCTGGTTGAAGAAAAAAAAGTGGAACAATGAACTTTGTATTGAGAAAGAGAAAAGAAATTAACTTTGTATTGATCAACATTTCTTATATCATGTTGATGATTATGACTTAATCAACATATTTACTAAAGGGTGATACGGTCAAAATTTGGTCAAGGGAAAACGCGTGTAAATCGGTGAAATCGTTTATTTAAAAATCAAATTAAATTTCTTTTTCAAGTTCAATTAGTATAAAATTCAGGAAAAATATTCAGTTAGGCTTCCGCTTTTCCAAATCCGAATTGCCGGGCCTTACGCTTGACCCCTGCCATCAGATTTTGTACAGCCACCTTGTCCACCTTCTTCGCCGCAGAAAGCCAGTTTGCCTTGAACTGCTGCTCGTCCTTAGCAGTTTTTTTGGTCTTCTTTAGGTTCCGCTTGACAATAGCCCAGTATTTCTCAATTGGGCGGAGCTCTGGCGTGTTGGGAGGGTTCTTGTCCTTGGGAACCACCTGCACGTTGTTGGCGGCGTACCACTCCATGGCCTTTTTACCGTAATGGCAAGATGCCAAATCCGGCCAAAACAGTACGGAACAACCGTGTTTCTTCAGGAAAGGCAACAGACGTTTATTCAAACACTCTTGCACGTAAATTTCTTGGTTGACAGTCCCGGAAGCTATGAAAATGCTGCTTTTCAAGCCACAGGTACAGATGGCTTGCCAAACCAGATATTTCTTTGCGAACTTTGACAGTTTCGTGTGCTTGAAAATATCTGCTACCTTTCCCTTCCTTTTGCCGTATAAAACTCCTGTCCCGGAAGCTGCTTGTAGTCGGCTTTGACGTAGGTTTCGTCGTCCATTACCACGCAGTCAAACTTCGTCAGCATCGTCGTGTACAGCCTCCGGGATCGCGCTTTGGCCGTCGTATTTTGTTTATCATCGCGATTTGGAGTCACTACCTTCTTGTAAGTCGATAGTCCGGCTCGTTTTTTGCTCGATGCACGGTTGTAGACGATACACCCAGCTTATTTGCGGCATCTCGGAGAGATAGGTTAGGGTTTCGCTTGAAACTACCGGCAACTCTCTTTGTCGTCTCAGCGGCTTCCGGTTTTCGATTTCCCCGATCCAGACTTCCTGGCTGTCGACAAACGTTCCCCAAACACTTTAATTACATTTGTAACGGTTGATTTGGCAACTTTTAGCGATTTTTCCAACTTTGCGTGCGAGTAGCTCGGATTTTCGCGATGCGCGAGCAAAATTTTGATACGCTGCTCTTCTTGCTTGGACGGCACTTTGACAACTGAAGAGTGAATTCCAAAATCAAAATAGGAGCAACATTCTACACACACACACCTTCAAAATGAGGGGTGTTCAGGTTTTTTAAATGTAAAATTGAAAGAAATACGTCAAGTTGATATTGACCAAATTTTGACCGTATCGCCCTTTATCTCATAATCAACATTTGCTCGACAGTTTCAAAAATATTATACGACACACTACTACGGGTGGAGAGTGCTGAAGAAAATGAATAAATATCTGGGCTCAGGAAGTACTAGCACACCAGTCCCAAGCTCGGTCCCAAGCTTAATGATTCGTTCCTAATAACTCAACGCACACCAACTTAAAATATTGTGTCAACATAACATAGCGAATCAAAACAACAACATAGATACTAGTACCGAAAGGTACCGAAAAGCGCAAGAATTTTTCAAGGTGCGGACTACAAGGTGTACTTCGGACTTAGGGGTTCTACAACAGTAAAACAATTTCAAATCGTTAGTTACATATTGATTGTTGATACTACAACAGTGGCTCAGCTCTAGCCAATTCCCGTCCATATTCGCTATTACCATAGACTAACTCTTAGATCAGTAGATCCCGAACAAATACGATTTTTTTCTTGGCTCAGTCAGTACTAGCACATCGGTCCCAAGCTCGGTTCCAAGCTTAATAATACGCCCCTAATAATGAACTCACACGAACACACTCTCAATTATGCTGTCAAAATAACACAGCAAATCAAAACAAATGCGCAAATATGTAAGATGCTGGCTTCAAAGTGTACTTCGGAGCAAGTGATTCTAAAGCAGTGAACCAATTTCAAATCGGTAGTTGCATATTGATTGTTGCTATTACTCAGCCATATTCAAACCAACCGACCTATTCATCAAATCATCTGAGAACCTTTTTAAACCAAACATTGGGAAACGCATTTTCAAATTCTACAAACATGCAAAATTTGAAATTTACTGAAGAGAAGTACATGCTGCTCCATGTGCAATTGAATGCATTGTGTGCATTGAAAAAATCGACAAATTTTATTGATTTTTCATGCAATTACCATGCTATCTAGTGTTGAATCCACCTATGGATCACCAATCGTAGCAATCCTGTTGTGTATAGGCAAAAATTGACACCTTTACAGGCTCCACCAAACTGCAGCGTTTTTTTATTGCCGCAGCGAAATCAGTGAGAAAAAATCGCTGCGGTGAGATTACATGGCGGCTTATGGGAGCGCACAAACTTTTACAATGAAAATGTTAATGTAATGCCAAATTTTGGATAAGATATTATGAACAACTTTTCCGACGATTGAAACTTCCCATCTTATCAGAATCACGAGATAGAACAAGTTGAAAATATTTAATTTTGCATGCTCACCAGGTGAAAAAAAATCTTCAATCATTCAAGATCAACTTTGAATGCATTCCAGAACTTTTTTAGAACCATAGTTACTCTGAATGCATTCCAGATCAATTCATAAATAATTTCCAAAGTACTACAAAAGCATCCTAGAACTATTCAGGAATCATTCTAAACTATCCTGATAGCAGAAAAGAACTCAGGTAACCAACAGCCATTAGCATATGCAGCAAATCAACTCAAAATTATCATTTCAGATGTTAAAAGCATGGTTTTAGCATTATACCAGCATCTTGAGTGCTATCTGTTGTAAAGTTGGATTTCAAATGCTATTGAACTGCTTGTAGCTTGTAATAAACAATTCGAATGAAAAATACCATTAACAAAGCATTATCATAGCATTGCAGTAAAGTAACTGTAAAGCAGCTTAATTGCCGTAAAGACGCCTTGGAACTGCTTGTTGGTTACCTGGAAACAATGCCGGAAACATCCCCAATCTACTCTGAAAGAATCTCAGAACAATTTTAGAATTATTCTAGAACTACTTATGAAGCATCCCGAAGCATTTACTTGAAACATTCTAACAGATAATCTCCAGGTCATACATCATCTTGGAACTAATCGGGAGACAACTTTGGAGAATTTCAGCACATTTCTGACAGTTTTCCAAAACTACTCCAGAGCTATTTCAGAATAATCTAGGAAGTATTCAGAATCAATCCAGGAAGAATCCCAAAAATATTTTTAAATGATGCCAGAATAATTCAAGAACTACTTCGAATGCATTAACGAATTATTCTAGAATTCTGACAAAATTACTCTGAGAGCATCCTAGTATCCATTCTTCAATCATTCCAAGACTACTAGAAAAGTATCCCAGAACTATACTGGAATCATTTCAGAACTATACTGAGAGCAGAAAAAAAAACAATTCTGAAAGCATCTCCGAACTAAACTGAGAGCATCCCAGAACATCTATGGAATCATTATAGAACTGCCCATCGCAGATCATCTCTGGAAGCATCACAGAACTGCTCCAGAAGCATTCCAAAACTATTCTGAATTCAGTTTAGAATAATCTTGAAATAACTCTTAAAGCATGCCAGAAAAATTCAATAATCATTTTTGGAATACTGCGAAAGCGTACAAGAGAAGTTTTAGAATCCTGCCCGAATTACTCTGAAACCATCACATAATTAAGTTTATCATCCTATCTACTCCTGAAGTATTCCAGAACTATTCTGTATACATCTCAAAACAATCGTGAAAGCATCCAAAACCAATCCAAACGTTTTTTTGACTACTCTGCAATTATCTCAGAATTAATATGGAATCATCGTAAAACTTTGAACCCAGAAGAATATTGGAACCATTACGGATTAAAACTTGAAGCTTCCAAACACAATTCCGGTGTAGACATTGAAGGCCATGCAACGGATGGGTATACAGGCAATGCTGCGGCAGTGAACGTATATCATCATCGTGCACGGAGAACTCAGAAAATACAGCGTGTCTCACATTAGGTGTCACTTTTTTTCAGTCATGGTTTATTTCAGCTGGGTACTTTTAACAATGGAATTGATTATACCCGTTTTGAGGGTATTATTTTGACAGCTTATTGCTGAAGATAAAAAAGCGATTCCGTTAGTTTATATTTGTCAGCTACCATGAGAACCACATGGGAGCAAGTTTTAAAAGTACTTTTGCAAAAGTTTAGACCATGTCAGCTACTTAATTAAAAGCAGTTCGAAATGAGTAAGCGTTATGTTTTTCAGTGCCTTGAAACGGTTCAAAGAAACTGGAAATAACTGAAATCTGGAGGTGCCAGACGAACTGCCAGAACAAGGAGAAAAGATCAGTGTGATGAGGGACGTCACAAGACGTAATCCGTTAATATCTGGCCGTAAATTGAGCAAACAATTTCAAATGTCCCCGCTTCCGTGCAACTACGCTCCTAAACATGATCTGGAATACAAGCCGTAGAAAAAACAAAGTGTCAAAAGCAAGCCAGAGTCCAAAGAAGCCAAAATGTGTATGACAAAAGTCTTGTCAATATTCCAAGAGATAAACTAGCTGTAGTACACTATCAAAATGTATCGAAAATCATGGTTTAAAGGGGGGCGTTTCACGAAAAGAATAACTTTCTCTTCTTTTCATAGAACCTAACGTAAAAATCAACACTGAATATTACATCGAGCAGGTTTTGAAGAACCGTATGCTTCGTCATGCTTCAACGCTGTAAGGGAATACACCATGGTGGTGCGCGAAAAATTTGCCCGATTTCATCACAAGCGAAGAAAGGGCTTACTTTAGATTGATTCAAAACACATTTGGTTGATATATGAGACTAAATTCCTAAGGAAACCATGCCTGCCAGCTGCGGTGGGTTTTAAAAGCGTATGCGCAAAGTTATCAAGGAAAAGGGCGAAAGATTTGGGTTGAATTAATATGGTTTATCCCTATAACATGTATCTTTCATATGATTTGGTTGATTTGTTTAGCTGTAATCCCATTTTGTTTTAGTGACACCTACTATGAGACACCCTGTAGATTTATAGCTATGACCGATGAACGGGATTCTGAAAAAGCTTTTTATATTGTTGATGTAGGTCCAGAGATATGGTGGATCTTGTCTGAAGTTCGATAGGATACGATCGATAACATGTTTTCATTAAAAAATGGAATAATTTCGGATGGTGAAAATAGAAGTACAAAAGATTACAAATAGGCGGTACATGCTAAAAATAAACCCAACAGCGGGAGATAATTTATCACCCGTGTTAGGCAGTATTGGGAGAGAGACAAATCGCTAGAACTAGAAACAAGCAAAAGGTAGTATAAGTGCTCGATCGGTTGCATAACCTTTTGTCAGTCAAGGGGATGCCCTCCGCTCGTTTAAACTTACATCTTTCAATTTTCAAAGCCTGCCGTTCCCTAAACGGATCTATCAATACACTTTCTCTTCATGTCTATTCGTTCTAGCAATACAATTACTGTCCCACTCCTAGTGCTTCACATGGAGATGAGAAATTATTTGCTGCTGCAAACTTCATACAAAAGATTATTCAATGGATCAAATTTTCCTTAAAATCCACGTTCTCTACAAAAATGCTCTGACGCCCTGCTGGGTGGCCTTACGGTAATTGACCAGAAGCTTCCGCCGGAATGTTCATGGCCGATGAAAAGATGCATTTTGGCGGGTTCTTCTGTTTTTCGGTGGTCTGGCTCCTCCAGTTTGGTCACGGAATTATTGGCGAGGATCCCCTCCCGACCAGAAGGGCATAACATAAAAATAACAAAATTATATCAAACCTTGTTACGACTAACTGACTATGATATAAATTTGTTAAAGACGTTTTCATCTCGATAATTGCAAAACATATTTATAACTGTCGAGCAGCTGAAGCCAGGCTTCCAGTCGGCGCTCTCGCCATTCTCCAGCAGGAAAGTTATAAATGCAGAATTGCTTCACGATGTCCCTTCGCTTCAGAGTGGAGCTGGCAGTACGAATAAACTTTTCTTGACTGTTTTGCTCCATAGCTGCTGCAAATTTACTGTTAAGGCTCCACCAAACTGCAGCGTTTTTTTGCCGCTGCCGCAGCGAAATCACAGCGAAAAAATCGCTGCGGGGAGATTACATGGCGGCTTATGGGAGCGCACAAACCGACGCGATGCGTTTTTTTTTCCTCCAAGCACTGTCCATAACGTTCTTAAATCTTCCGATACACGTTCGACAATGTAGAGAACAAGGATGACTGAATGAAAAATAAAATAAAAATAAAAAATTATAACAATAATAATGCTTAAAGAAAATAAATCTTCCAGCCTGACTAGCCACGAGCACGCCTCGCAGCAACCCGACCAACCGTGCGCTCGCTTCAAGCAAGCGTGTATCCAAGCAACCACGAGGCTTTTTTCAGACTGTACCGAACCGTAATGATAAACAGAATGTGATGGCTAAAACCCGAGTTTTCAAATTGTATCGCGAATATTTGACAAAGTTTTCCTGCGTGATAATGGACAACGAAACTTATGTGCTGAGACTTTAAGCAGCTTCCAGGAATGTCTTATTATACTGCGACGGAACGGCATAGAGGAGCATTTCAGGACAAATAAAAAGGCCTAGTTTCCCAAAAAATATTTGGTTTAACAGGCAATATGCAGCTGTGATCGAGCAAGCCAAAGCTTCATCACTATCAGAACGGTAAACAAGGAAATACACCGTGAAAAGAAAGAAGTGATTGTTACCATTCCTACGCAGCCATGACTCTCCCTCGCTATTCTGGCCTGATTTGGCATCGTGTCACTACGCCAAAGATGTTTTGGAATGATATAAAGCGAATGAAGTCCATGTTGTACCAAAAGAGGCGAATCCACCTAACTACCCTGAATTGTGACCTATCGACCGGTATAAGGCTCTCGTGAAGAGAGAACTCTCTCAATATAAACAACAAGCTACAACTATAGAAAGCATTCGAAAACCTTGGACAAAAGCAGCTAAATCGGTTGCAGAGAAGCCTGCACAGACCTTCATAGCTGGAGTAAACTCAAAAGTTAGTAGTTTCTTCATGTTGCCTAATTAAGTAACTGTAATTGTTTTTAAGATAAATAATAATGCACAACTATATGAATAAAAAATGCATCTTGGATTGACTTAACAGCAAACTTGTTTTATTCCAAATTTAATCTGTCCTTATTTTGTCGCGAACAATCTTTAGACATATATTAGGGATGCAGTGGATACCTTAGGGGGGAGAATTGTATTGTTCGACATTAGGGTCGGAACCGCAGTGACAGTGAATTCAGATATTTGCAAAGAAAGTGGGAAGAAAGAAGACATTGGAGAATACAGCGAATGAATTAGATGTAAAGGAATTTAGAAAATAGGGCGAAGAAGAGAAGAAATGATTGACAAGAGAAACAGTGAAAGCGAATCATCGAAAATTATTAAAAGGATGCAGGCAAGTAACATACAATGACGATAAACAAATGGAAGCTAATGACACAAACGATGAGAGTAACGGATGAAAATAAGCGGAAGAAGAGAGGTGTCAAAAGAGAAACGGATTAAGCGAAGTGGCGCAAGAGAAGAGAAAGAAGAGAGCTGGAACAAGAGAAATTGATGACCGTAAGAAGTGAACCGGAATGGAAGCGGAAAAAGAGAGGTTGAACAAGTAGAGGAGAAGCAGAGAAGAAAATAAATGGAAGTAGAGAACCCAAGTAGCATATGAAACATCTTTTATAAATATCACTTAGTTTTCATGTTTCATTTTAGTAATCATGCAGTAACATAGAGCATGTTTTATTACAGCAGAGTTCATTTCATGTATACAAGATACTTGATATTTCATTGATGTTGCCCAAATGGACCATTCAAAACAAACATTTGAGTTAGTCGAGACCTGTTTATCTTTGTAAACTTGCAGCTAAGTAAATTTAATCATGACGTTGCATACTTTATATTTTCAGTGTATGTGATGTTTATTATGAAGTAATTTTGACTTTCAGTGCAACATGACACATAAGGTATAATCTTGTTCCAATGATGCGTTCTGATACTTCAGATTTTCAAAATGCATTTTTGAGCCATATGTGCAACGTACTGAGAACGCAACATAAAGTCAATAAATAATGTTACGTTCTTGCAACGTTCAAAACCACATTACCGCAACAGTGATGACGATTAAAATATATCCAAATGAAATGCACACTACCGATCACATGTGTGTTGATATGAATGAAAAAATAATCAATACATAATCTGATCAGACTAGGTAATGGTTGATTTCTAAACGTTTTTGTTATTGGCCAAACAAATACTATGGCTTTAAGTGCTCATTATGCAACCTCTATAAGCTATGATTTTTATGGTAGTGTCTATGACTATTTTACTTTTAAACTAGTATCACTCGAAGAGTGAGAACATAATATTTCCATTTTCAGCTATCCTTACTAATTAATCTAAATAAAATAGCTAACTTCGTAAAGTCGAACTGAATGATCTTCCCAAATAAAATTAAAAGTTATACGCAATGAACATAAGATGTTATGTTTTTGAAATATTTCTGTCAACTGTTTAATTAGCTACAAAATCAATGATCTAGTGTTTTTCTAGTGAAAAACCCGTAGACCCAAATTTAAACAAATACATCAAATATTAACATTTTGATATTACAATGTTTTGAATAAGGAATAATCGATAAAATTAATTTAGAGTTGTTAAATATCAATTTATCAAATGAAATTGTTGAGTTTAGCAAATAAAGCTTAAAAAAATAAATAACTTTTGTGAGAACTTTTGTAATTGTGAAATGAAGTATTCGCCTTCTAAAAGTATGTGACTTAACTTCTCGTTGTTCAGAAAAAGAAACGCCTTATTAAGCTCCTTTGAGCATTAATTACATTTAACTAATCATGTTTTTTGTTGTTGCATGAAGCATGAATCAGTTGTAATGTTTGAAAATTGGAAATATCCTTCTTATCAAAGGACAACCCTAGGAGAAATTGCTGTCCACTTCTAGGGTTGCACGTTGATTAGAAGGATATTTCCAATTTGTAAAAATCATACGATTATTCGTTTTTGGCTGGTGGTTTTTCGTCATAAACAATGCAATTAAATAATTTCAATTAATTGCACTATAAGTTCTGCACAACTACATGTTTAGAACGGTTTGATATTTTCCACTAACATGTGAAGATAATTTCATTTATTCAAATTGCGAACAATCCATGCTTCAATTACATGGAAGAGTTAGTAATACTAGGATTTTATTTTACTATTCCGTTTGAACATCTCACTCAATTGTTCTTCCGTTTTTTTACGCAAAAAAAACATGGTGTAGCTTCTCTATTAGTCTAATTCTTTGTTTCAATGGATTGAAAACTTTTGTAGAAGGCGTATGGGACATTGTTGTTTGACTTGTAATGCCAGTCAACCCGAAAAAAAATACTTTTATGATTCCAATTAAATGTATTGTAACCATGCAATAGAATTTTATAGTGTGTTCAATTAATAGTATTGTTCGCAACAATAATATGGCAATAGGAGTTATTGTTTCTACATTAGAATCTAATGTATATTGAAACATCAACAATAGAAAACGGTTTTTTTATTTAAGATAAGAAAAATCATTTTTTGGGAACAAATTTGAGTCAATTACTATTAATTGCATTGTTTCACAATTGTTCAAAATCATACAGGTTGAATAGTAAATCAATTGTAATGATAATATGCAGTTCTCATTCATCTGATTCATGAACAATAAGATTGAAGGTCGGGAATACATTTTCATATTATTTTATATAATATTATTGTATTGTAATTGTATGGTTTTTTAATCCGGGAAAAATCCTCTTTTCAAAACGTTTTATATAACCCCTAAACAAATTAGCATTTACTAATTTATTTGAATATTAAGTTAAAAAAGATTTAATTATGTGGAAATCAGTAGTTCTTAATTCATAGTAAATCACATATACATAAACAAAAAGAACTCACTTTCAAAATACTACTGTCGATAATCTATAATTTAAAAATGTTTGCATAAATACTGAATTCATAATTATTTTAGCCGGTAGTGTATTTGGTTTGCCCGTAGATGCCATGCCAAAATTGTGCGATACAAAACTATTTTTTAAAATTTTGCTCATTTCTCACAGTTTGAACCTAACATGAACCTGTAATAATTTATCATTCTGCAAATGAATTAGATAACTGATTCTTCCAAATATAAACATAATTTTTCACAAATTTTCCCGTTTCAAGCTCTGCAGCAAGGATCTATTCCCAAAGATTTAATCGAGGGCGTTTATATTTTTCGTAGTAGGACAGAATATTGATCCATAAAACTCAAAGCGTTTGAAAAATAAGCTTATTCCAACACGATTTTCAGATCATTTTACTTCTTTATATTTTTATGACTAATATTTGGTCGATAACGATGTCCATTAAAAAAAAGTTATCCTCGCCTTCTTTTAAACATCAGTATCATTTCACTTTGTTGCAACGCGATTTATAATATTTAAATGTTTTACAAAATGCTATTGCAACTCTGTATAAACAATGTCAAGTTGCAAACTGGCTCCACCGTTGCGCTTTTTGCGTTGCAGTTGTGTATGATTTTGAAGTACATAGCCAAACAAAACTATCCTTAATTTGTTTCAAGAGAAATTTTTATGCTCTATTGCAACAAGTTGTGCTACTTGGGAAGCAGAAGAAAAGAAGTGGATGAATAAATACGGAAGAAGCTGAAGTAAACAAGAAGCGGGAGAAAACAAGAAGTGGAAGAAAACAAGAAGTGGAAGAAAACAAACGAAAGAATTTAAATAACAGAAGAAAAACAAAAGAAGAGAAACAGAATAAGAGAACCGGTAGTTGAGAAATGAAAGCAGATAAGCGGAGGGATTGAAATGGAAACCGGAAGAATCTAAGGAAGCGAAGCAGAAGAAGACAAGTGAAATAAGAGAAACAAAAGAAGAAGAAAAATGGAAGAAAAGTAGCAGAATAATAAATTCAGAAGAAAAATAGCAGCAGAAGAGAAGCCAATTAAGATAGGAAGAGAAGCGGAAAACGCAAAACGGAAGATAAACAGCAGAAAAAAATAGACAGGATGAAGCAGGAAAATTGAATAAAAGGAGCGGATGAGAAATACAGAGAAGGTGAAGCGAAAAATGAAAATATATAGAAGAAAAGGAGAAGCTGAAGAAGAGAAGTGGAAGAACAGAGGCAGCAGAAGATTTAAAAAAATGAAGAGATAAGAAAATACAAAATGTCTGCAGAACACTTTAAGCGTTATGTTAAGTTTAACACGTAACCATGAAAAAACATGGCTTTCTGGGCATTACATTCTGTCATGATTATGTAAGATCTGTCACATAAAGACGCATAAGCTGCTATTCATTGTTGTTTATTTCAGTTGTCATATATGAAGTACTACACACACACAAAAAACTCAATTGGCAATGT
>JASCZW010015081.1:0-21396 GCA_034211315.2 Aedes japonicus
TCATTGATAGACATTGATTATTAGGAGAAGTTCTTTTGTTTACTTCACCTTGGCTTCACCTGAGCAGGCGCGTCGAGATTCGGTCCTGCAAGGCCATACGAAACGTCCGTCTACCTGCTCGAGAGTCAGCAAAGACGAACAGCGAACATCGACAAAGGCAGCAGATCCTTAAGCACACGCCAAAGTGGTGGGTATTTCCATGTCGAAGCTGTCATCGAGGGAAGCGGCTGAAACTACAAATGTTTTGCAATCCTACGTTTAAATAGCGAAGAAAAGGGTTCACATTGTGCCGGACTAGAATGCAAAGCAGAATTGGGAGGCAAATTGAACGCTGGAGGATACTGCGAAAATTTGGTAACAAAATAGAACTGTGTGGACATCGAAACATACTGCCTCTGATCAACTATATGGGCAGGATCGACCTTTCCCAACGTCTATTCTACTGTGGGTGAAAGGTTCTTCAATATAAAAGAACTGATTCGCCCTCCGTTTCAAGCATTTTTCTATTGATTCCTAGCGAACCTCATCAATCGCCTTTTTATCCGAGGCCCAGAGGGCCGAGAGTCATATACCATTCGACTCAGCTCGACGAAATGGCTGTGGGTATGTGTGTGTATGTGTATGTGACAATGTGTGCGTTACAGTTCTGTTGACGGCAAATGAAAGCCACAACATTCCCATCAAACGCTATTGATTTTTTTTTCATTCGGACATTTCGTTACGAAGATATCAACGAAACAGTGCTTGCGTACTGCTGCAGTAAAATTTCATTATGATTAGATAATCCTTCATGGAGATATGACCAAAACAATACCTGAGAGCACATAATTGTGAGATGAAAATATACTCGTTGCAGTTCAAAACCGGAAAACACAACTCGCACTAATCGATCCTGCTTGCATTCTATAGTGTCGCATCTGGTGCGTTGTATAGCACATTAGATGCACCATACAGGGGACTAGATGCCACACTATGAAAATCTCTGACCCTCGTCTTCCCTTGTTGGCCTTCTCCACACAAGTTTTCGAAATTTCTTTATTTGGTTATACAATCGACAAATGCGAAAAGGCGTATGCAAATCGAGAAATATTGTTTGTCAATGTCTACGCTACAGTTCACAAGTTAAAAGTGTTTCAGCTTAATAAAGGGTGTTTCGATCAAAATTTGGTCGACTTAAACTTGACTTGACTCCTTTCAACGTGCATTAAAAATTTACACACCCCTCATTTTGAAGATGTGAGCGTGTAGCATCTTGCCTCTATTTTGATTTTAAGATTAGCACTTCAGTTATCAAAATGTCAAAATGGACTACAGAGATATGCGGAAATTCAATCCGACGATAAAATGATCAACTATGAACTGTATTACATATTTTTGCACTAACCGCGTGGAGGTGTTAATCGAATCATCGCATATCAGACTTGGCGATTCCATTAGTAAACGGATATGAGGGATTTGCGAACCGCTGCTAATAACGCTGCTTTGATTCCCTCGCACAAAATCGGACATGCAATTGACTGGCATGTACCAAGAAATCAAATGCATCTAACAGCTCGTCTAACAGTAAACCTTGGATGACCTAACACTAAACATAGATTCTGAAACTCAAGACCGTCAAAAACAGCATTTTGGATAGATCATTGCACGAAGGCGTCATCAATGCAGTTTTGATAGTTCATGGAGCTTGTTTACGTGGACTTAGAATATTTTCGGTAAGATCGGTTTGAGATTTTGTGATCAGATTTTGTTGCGATTGAATTTATTGGCATACGCTGACGATATCCTCATCATCTGCAATGATCTTGCGCAGCTAGACAAAATAGTTGAATATCTAAAAAGTTTACTTAAAGAGGCAGGACTTCAGATACACTCAGGAAAATCAGAACTTATCGTACGAGGTCCTCAATCCACAAAGCAAGCGAATAACGGAACATACACTATTGCGTCTATGAACATAAGTGCTAAACCATGCATTCGGTACCTAGGCGCTTTCCTTACCGGGATACTTGACAGACCAGAAAACGTGAAGAGAAGATGTTTGCAGGGGATACGAGCGAGTAAAATGATTCTTCCGTTTATCCAGAAAAATAAACCATCATGGGCCTTGGTACGAAAAATCTACAGCTCAGTTATAGTTCCCACGATAACATTCGGAATGAATACAATGGCTCTTACAGCAAGCAACTGGAGAACGCTTCGAAGATTCGAGAGGAAAATAGTACAGGAATGGTACATAGCAGGTGGTGGAAAAGATGCGGTAGCTACAAGGAACCTATTACTAGGACGGACCATTGGAAAAATATAAACCGTATTATGTACTGGGGTCACATTGCTAGACGAGAAGAAAACCATCTGATTCAAGCCGCGTATAACCTGCATCTAACTGGACCCTTAAGAAAATGTAAAACCGCTGACACATGGTTTAAAAGCCTCAACTCTACACAGTGGGCCTGGCCATATTATTATTTTTATCATATAACAAATATGCCGCAAATATTGATGTTGTTAAGAAAAATACTGGTTATAGTATTTTCCAGGATGCTTTTAAATACTGGCTGTGTAAGGGTTAAAATAGAAAAAAAATAGAAATAGATTTTGATGTGATTGAATTTAACTTGCCGGAAAACAGACACCAGTACTTATTTTTACATCATTTCCTGAATCTAATCGTACAGAATCCGGAAAGAGCCAATGAAAAATTTCGTTTGAGCGGTTCAAATTCTAACACCTTGTAAACAAGCTCCCTGAACTGTCAAAAAAGTGAGGTTAATAGATTCGGTGCAATGATCTATGGGAGTACTACACTAAAAAAATATGGTCCCTTGAATTCATGTGTGTCATGCTTACCATCACCGTGCCAAACTACTTTGAATTCATATAACACATGGACGTCATTTGACATAATATGAAATGTGTGTGTCAGCTCAAATACACTTTCTTGCAATGCGCTATACGCTTTGCTCTTACAGAAACAAACAAAACAAAGTTGGACGAAGGTGTAAAACAATTGCCGCGAGTTTGTGCTCGATGAATTAAAATTATATGGTGATGTCTTGGAAGTTTTTGAACGTAAGTCAAGAGAGAATAATGTTCAGTGAACGATTTAATAATTCTATACAGCTTTGGCACAGATGCAGCAATCGATTTCATCAAACTGTTGAGTATTTCCAGGGATGAGTTAGAGGAAATTTCCACAGGTTCTGCAGCTTACGATTTACTATTTATCATGAATACAAATGGAGATTCGGCCGCTTAGATGATCATTTTGTAGCATATGAATTGGTAGATAAGACTTCAAACCATAGAATTATTAATCTAAATGATGTAGACGGTTCCCCAGTCATGCCTCAGAACATTTTAAACAAGCTTTATTTTCG
The DNA here is from genome assembly GCA_034211315.2 of Aedes japonicus. Classification (NCBI taxonomy): domain Eukaryota; kingdom Metazoa; phylum Arthropoda; class Insecta; order Diptera; family Culicidae; genus Aedes; species Aedes japonicus. The sequence continues at coordinate 3,378 of JASCZW010015081.1, forward strand.
TAAAAAGACAGATTTCTTTTCAATGGATTTAAAACTAACTATGTACAAATGACCATGAAAACCATGTGATAAAATTGTAATGAAAAGTCAACAAACATATCTATTTTTAACGGACAAGAAAAACTTTTTTCATCACATTCACTTAAATGAATCTTATTGTACATAGTTAGTTTTTTTTCGAAAATAAATACCTTAAACCTAATTTAAACCATCACTTAAACATCCCTTTCTATTTAGGGATTGATAGAAAGTATGTGCCAACTTATGGATTGTATGCCAATTCCTCATGCATTTATTGAAAACATTTATTGCCGAGAACTCATTAATTTCGCACATACTTATCATATGCTAACTCCTATTGCAAAAATCCATGTGGGTTTGCACATGAATCTAATGGGGATTTTCTTTTGAGTGTACAAAAGGCCAAAAGCCGCAAAACAGAAGGCTGAAATTCACAAAAGATCGAAATGAACAAATGGCCGAATCACGAGAGGCTGAATAAACTCGACCTCTCGTGATTAAGTTACGATATGTTAATGTTAAGATGTAACAATTAAGTTACGACCAATACGCTCGAAGCGTGGCATCGGAGGTGGATAGAGGATGTTGGATGCAATCATTTATCTATTACCAGGATAATCATGGAATTGCGAAACGAGCAACAAGAAATTGACGGACGAATTCTGCGCTTTTTAAAAAGCAATAAATATAAGTATTCGTGAGTAAATTTAATTCTTCTTCGGGGCTAAAAACATATAATACATAACTTAGCATGTTTTGCATTGACGAAGTGAGCAGTATTTATGTTATTTTAACATTACTTAGTAACATGTATTATTACTATAAAGGGTGTATTCGATAAAAATGGCACACACATATATACTCATCAAAATTAAACTGATTATCGGATTTTCTTGAAATTTTCAGGGAATGAAGAACAACTAATGAGTTTTGATTTTCAACATTTGTTTTATTCAATTTCGTCTTCCATCCCGAATGCCCGCACCTTCCTTTTCACTCCACCCATCAAATTTTGTACAACCGATTTTCCCAGTGTTTTTGTTGTTTTAACCCAAATTTTCTTCAATTCTAGCTCTGTTTTCATAGTTTTGGGATGTTTGCGAAGTTCCGTTTTCATAATTGCCCAGAATTTTTCAATTGGACGAAGTTCCGGTGAATTTGATGGGTTCATATCCTTTGGCACAAAATTAACTCCGTTGGCTCGGTACCACTCCAATACGTTTCGAGCGTAGTGGCAGGATGCTAGATCAGGCCAAAACAGAGTTGATCCTTTGTGCTTCTTAATGAATGGCAAGAGACGCTTCTTAAGGCATTCTTCCGTGTAAATCGCACCGTTTATTGTTCCGGAAGTGATGAAGGGAGCACTTATTTCACCACATCCGCAAATCGCCTGCCAGATTAGAAACTTCTTTGCAAATTTCGATAGTTTCTTCTTGCGAACATCCTCCGGAACATCGAACTTCGACTTGGCAACGAAATATTCTTGCCCAGGAAGTTGACGGAAGTCAGCCTTGACGTATGTTTCGTCATCCATCACGATGCAACCGGATTTGGTGAGCAGCTTCGTGTATGCTCGTCAATGCTGAATATTTTTTGGGCATTATGAAGCGTTTGCATGAGAATATTCGTCTCAAAAAAGAAAATTGTGGGACAACAAGTCATGTTTTTTGCATCATGATTATGCATCATCTGTGAGCATCACGTTTAGTTGGCGATTATTTAACCAAAACAACGTTAATATCGTTCCTCAACCGCCTTATTTGCCTGATATGGCACCATGTGACATTTTCCTTTTCCCCAAACTCAAATTGCCGTTTCGTGGTATACATTTTCAGACGATTCAAGTCATAAAAGAGAATTCGAAGAGGGAGCTTAAGGCGATACCAAAAAAGGCGTATGAAAAGTGCTATAAGGAATGAAAAAAACGTTGGCATATGTGTGTCGCCTCCGATGGTGATTATTTTGAAGGAGACAAAATAAATATTGAAGAATAATTAACCGTTTGTGTTTTATTTAACACGTCTCGTTCAAATTTGAGCAGAAGGTATTTTCGGCCTTTTTGGCTTTCGCCTTTTTGTGATTCGTCCTTTTTGGCTTTCGGTCTTTTGTGATAGGGTAGAACATTTTCGGCCTTATGTGCTTAGGCCTTTTGTGATTCGGGCCTTGTACTGGACCCGACGCCATACCTAAGGAGCGATTATGGGTCAATTATGACGTCATACATCGTTTGCGGCGGATCGGAATGAAATACAGAAGCCGCATCTAATAGGCCGCGTAAGCAGCTTACATGTATATCTCTATAGAGGCTATAGCCAAGTTAGCGCCTGTCTTTTGTCATACTAGATAACTAAGAACATAAATGGGTTTCTGCGTATATGTGTTGGCCCTTTTCCCCCATCAATCAGACAAAAGATTGCTCATAACTTTTTTGGGGTTTACGCAGATCATCTTGCGGTGTTCGACACATTTGTTGGCCATTTTGATGATTTTTCACATAGGGGCTGTTCATAAACCACGTAGACAATTAAAGGGGGGGGAGGGTTTTCGAAAAAGTCTACGTTTGTCTACGATGGGGAAGGGGGGATATACCAAAAGTCTCCACGTAGACATTTTTTCCTATCTACAAAACGGATACGTCATAACAAACATATTCCAGGGTAAATCCAAACATTAAATTAGGTTAACTGACATCGATGTTTGAAATTATTATCATATTATGTTTATTTTCAACATATTAAAGATACGAATAAACGTAAAATTTTTGGATTTAACTGGTTGCGTTCTAAATTTGATTCATGTATTCTATGAGTCTAGGTTATCTTAGTCCTGGATTGAGCTTAAATGCTAACATGTTCCAGTTTCAAGAAGTGCACTGCACACAGTTTCGAGCCCTGAACTATGTAAAAATTGAAGCAATACATAAAATCAGTATAATATGGCAGCTAATTTAATAATGGAGCATAACATCCTATTCACACTACAACCTATATTACGTGATATAGACTATCTTCATATTAGCATCTTTACATCTATAGACAGTCTACGTTAAATTTCTGACACAAAAATGATAGCAGCAAAACATAATTTACACATTGTTCAAAAATTACCGATTGTTTATTTCACAACAATAGATTTATATCTACATAAGAAAAAGTTGATTAAGATGTTAATCCTTATTTCTGTTAAATTCTCGAACTGACTGTGGTACACCCGTACGGTATCCTCGGGAACGCCCGCCGTCCCGAATTTCGCATAGTGACAAAACAGAACTGGAGAGTCGTGGTTACTGATAAACAATAGCAACCGCTTTTACAGACATTCTTTCTCGTACACATTCTTATTGATAGTGTCGGTAGAGACGAAACTTTTCGATTTTCAACCACAACTACATATGGCCTGCCAAATCAAATACTTCTTCGAGAATTTGAACACTTTCGTTGTCCGGAAATACTTGGCAACGACGTTCCTTTGCAAAGCCTGACCCTGAAGCTATTTAAAGTCTTCAAGTACTTATGTTTCGTCGTCCATTGTGATACAAGAAAATGTTTGCAAAAAATTGGTGTCAAGCACCTTAGCACGGCTTTATGCAATGAAATTTTGCATGTATTTTATATGCATGTCATAACAGTAAAAAGGTGCCCACCTTTTTCACTTTGTACGGCTTCAGTCCTTGTACGTATGATTTTGACTTTTCCGCCACATTTCGTACAGAAAGATTGAAATTGTTCTAAATAATGGCTATCACCTTCTTGTCCATTTATCCATGTCCATAATTGTTCGCAGAAATTTGTTTGTGACTTAATTAAGTCACATTTCAGTTATTTTGACTTATTTGCAACAAGTGGGCTACTGGGGCATTGAGTATTTTTATTTATACGTGAATGCGATGATATTTGATAGTTAACTTACTCCCATTTGACAAACCATTAGAAGAGGGTTTTAGCGCATGTGGGACAAAGTAGAAAATACATTAAGAGGTCTGGGAAGACGTCAACTTGCTTTGGAAAACTTTCAAAGAAGATAAACTCCACTTGATATCTAAAGTGAAAACAAAAATAGCCGCATATGCTTTTATTGTGGACTGCATTTTGCGACCAAAGTGAACGCAGACAAGGCAGATATTTTGTCGAAGCAAATAAGGCCACTCAAGATTCTGCAGCAACGCCAGGAAGAAATTCTTTGTGATATCGACGAGAACGAAGCTACGGAAGTTCTATGGATAGAATCACTTTTTGTCGAAATCATTGGACTTGACATCCAAGAAACAATTCCACCAGAATTCTTCCGTTAACTTCCGCTGATGAACTTTAATTATTGGTTCAAGCAGCCATGGTGTGGGCATCTTTAGCATTTGCATAATTGATTGTTGTTATTTTCTATTTATGCAGTATTTTTCTGAAACAAAATAAAAATGAATAACTGAATAACATGATTGTTTGAGTTTTATTTCATAAATCTTTCCTCAAACCGCCACACCCACATATTGTAGAACATTTTCCATGAATTAAAAAAATGAATTTGATAAAGTCTACGTAGACTTCAAGGGGGGGGGGGGGTATTGGAATAAGTCTACGAAAGTCTACGATGGGGGAGGGGGGGGTTTGAAAATGTCAAATTTTGGTCTACGTGGTTTATGAACAGTCCCATACAAACATCAACCTGGTTTGGAAATGGTTAAATGTTCATCGATTTTTTTTAACTTATTTAGATCTCCTGTCCAGTGGTGGTAAATGTACTTTGTATTTGATATTTACATTTTGATATTTGACATTTTTCGTTACGACAAACTTGAACCCACGCAAAAGTGAACCGTCGTGGGAGAAATCTCATATGACATTTCTGTACCGTTTTCTCCAGGCGACGAAACAGTTTTGTTGCCTCCAGCCGATGGTTTAAAAAATTTCGCGATATTAATTTATGTTACTCAGAATTTCGTTGATTGTTGGCTTATTACTGCATACATATGATGTTTATTATATGGAATCAATTTAGAAGAATGGATACCAACAAACTTATAATCGAAAATACTCAAATAAGTGTGTTTTTAATCAAGCTATCATAAACAGTCACAAACCATTTCTAAACTTCACGAATTTCCACTGATATCGGTTTCTGTTGGTATCGACGATGGAGCTCAGCATTTGAGATCCAATTGTGAGGCCACCAGACACGAATGATATACCGTAGGCATTCGTTGATGAAGACCTGCAGCTTTTGAGTATTCTCCGCTAATACGCACCACGTCTCGCTGGCGTATAACAGCACAGATTTCACGTTTGAGTTGAAAATTCGGATTTTGGGCGTTGACTTATCTGGTTTGACCTCCACATGTTTCCTAAACTCGCAAAAGCAGCCCTAGCCTTCTTGATTCCTGCACATATGTCGCTATCTGGCTGGCGGTCACTAGCATCTCCCATGATCTAATCGATTACGGTGAGGAACAGTAGCGGCGATAATATACATCCTTGCCCCACACCGGCGACTACCGGGATGGGGTCGGACAAGGCTCCGCCATGCAGGATTCAGCATGTGAAAGCCTCGAACTGCGATTGGATGAGGTTGATGATTTTATCCGGGACTCCTTTGCGTCTCAGGGTGCCTTACAGATGTTCGTGGTTGGATCTGTCGAAAGCTTTTTCGTAGTCAATGAATACCAAATAGAGGGACCTTTACTAAGACTCCCTGCATCCAGTCGGCCGGAAATATCGCGATGTCGATGCAATGATGGGGCCTCGCAATTGTCGCGAGTGATGCGCCGCATCTTTGGCCGATCATACCGAAATCGTCGTTACTTGCAGAAGTTGTTCGAAGTGCTCAAACCAACGTTTCGACTGGTCAGTGGGGTCGGTAAGTAACTGCCCAGTCGCATCCTTTAAATGGAAACTTCGGATCCATCCTTGCTCCACTCAGGCGTCGTGGGATATCGTAGAGGAGGCGGATATCGCCAGTGTTTGCGGCTTTCTCTCCTTCCCGTCGGCAGCAAATTTGACTTAAATTTAAACCAGAGGTTCAGAATGGCATGGATGTGCACCCTTATAGGAGTGGCCTCGTTGCCTACACATAAGAGTGATGTCAAAAGATCCACCAGTAATTTTGTGGACCACATTGGAGGAAGACGATTTTCTGAACTATTAAATTGAAATCATCAACTCTGAGCACGTGACCATGCAACTTGAAATAACGATCGAGAAAAGGTCGTCCTCCCTTTCGATCTTATCAACAATTGCTTTACACCGCCTCATTCGCAATTTGTTCACGTTTGCAACGTAAAATTTTCCACCCACTTAGCGGTGACGGTTGATTGAAATAACATCACCGATTTGCTCATTAGCCTATAACCAGTTATAGCACAGGTTTGATTGTTCCTATGATTGCAACATGTGGGTTTGTGTTTCTCATTTTTCTAATGAATTTTAATTCCGTTGATTGTATTTGTTGATACGTTTATTACAACAGTTAAACAGTACAACACTGTATTATCAGTGGAGGATAGATTCTATGTTGCGCAGAAGGCACATTTGCCCGGCTAATATCGATTCCTGTGCGATTCTGAGGTGGAATATTAATATAATATATCTCTTCATCTATTATCATAAAGCAAAATAACAAAACAATCATTCGTTGGAACATATAAATAAACTTTGAAGTTAGTCACAAATTGAATGCACCGTTTTATCTTGGTTTGTTTGTTTTTTTCTGTTGTTTTTTGTGTGTTGAGACTTATGAATAAATACGAATATCAACGACGACACAGGTCCTCCTCTATTCGTCCAGGCAAATCGTTCTGAGAATGGCTTCCACAACGCTGTACGGATCACAGTTGGAGCTTGGCCGTCGGTCCTCAAAGTAGCCCTTGCCTTCGTCGGCGACGCCCCGCGGGATACGAATCGATGCTCCACGATTGGCCACTCCTGAATGAATGTGTGGAAAACAGGATGGTTAAGATCTTCATTTTAGAATAACGTCGTCTAGTAGTAACATACCGGCTTTGAAGTCGTGGATGGAGCTGGTTTCGTGTTTTCCCGTCAGACGGCGTTCGTTGTCCTTGCCCTCGCGTGGATCGTAAGCCCGGATATGACGCTCATGGCATTTGGACAGCTTGGCAATGGCGCTTTCGATTTCGACGATTCCGCCTTCATCGCGCATCGCCTTGGTTGACACGTTGGTGTGCGCACCGGCACCGTTCCAGTCGCCTTCCATCGGTTTTGGGTCCAGGGTGGCCACAATCTACGATTGTAAGGTATATGTTCCTATTGTAATCGAATAAATTTAGAAGACGGGTACAGTGAGACTTACGCCAAACTCCTCGGCGATGCGATGCAGCAAGAAGCGTGACACCCACAGTTCGTCTCCCATCGAGATGCCCTCGCATGGTCCCACTTGGTATTCCCATTGGGCCGGCATGACCTCGGCGTTGGTACCGCAAATCTTGATACCGGCATACAGACAGGCCCGGTAGTGGGCATCGACGATGTCGCGAGCGTACACCTTGTTTGCACCTACTCCGCAGTAGTAAGGTCCTTGTGGTCCCGGGAAGCCATTCTTGGGCCATCCCAGAGGTCGTCCGTCAATGTCGAGCAGTGTGTATTCCTGTTCGATTCCAAACCAGGGTTGCTCGGCGGTGACTTGGTCGCAGACTTCGCGGCACGTGCGACGTTTGTTGGACTCGGTTGGTGTTCCATCGAACCGGTAGGTTTCGCACATGACCAGAATGTTGTTTTCCCGTCGGAATGGGTCCTTGAAGATCGCTACCGGATGCAGATAGACATCCGAGTTGTGTCCCTCGGCCTGGTAGCATGAGCTTCCATCGTAGTTCCAGATGGGAAGGTCTGGAACGAAACGAAAGAATTGATTAATAATTGCATGTAGAAAGACCTGCCACGAACCGATCACGTGTTTGTCACCTAGCTAGCGATATACATAATGCACACGTGAATTCTGCGGTTACGATCACGGTAATTAGCAAACGACCAGACCGCGCGCGCAAGCTGTTCACACGATGCCATGTAAATATTGTATTTCCCATCCGGTGAACCACTCGAGCAAGCCGGGCAGATGATAAGTGTGGGAGCGTAGCTGAATACCGGGAATTCTGCGACGAATGAATGATGCAGAAAAAAAAACAAACTTTGTGGATAACTTTACAGCGCTACTTCTATCTAGCGGAACCGTGCAGTTTGAAGTGGAGATTTTGTTACACTATCGCCGACGTGAGGTAAACAAATCATTTTCCGGACAAACAGTGCCATCGATTGGGCAGGCGACCGTCGTGAGTTTTGTCCTTTAATAATTTCGCCCATTTGGAGAAACTCGTCGCGTCGGAAATGAGATAAAAATAGCCGTCCCTGATGACTAGCTGCAGTAATTGGAGGGGGTGGCTTTGTACTAACAAGTGTAATTTTCCTATTACGAACTGCTCACGTCGGTACTCTCATACTGATACACGCTCCCGAATCCGCTGTATGCGGTGCATCGCTCGCGATGCATTCATTGACGAATGCATCGGCTTTGCGTGCATGCACTAGGGTGGTTCAAATTACTGATTCTCGGTTCCAAATAGAGGCCACAATAGTAGTACTATTTTTAAGAATCAAATCGAATTCTAAGATTATAATTCCCGGTTCAGATTTTAAACTTGAAGCAAAACCAATCCTAGGAACAACCCTAACACAAACACTAGCTTAACTAGTTAGTAGCATCCACCGTGATGTCAACTTACGACTGACTCCCTCCCTTATAGTACCGTTACTACGAATGAGCTAGTGCGGCAAAGCAGGTTTTTTTTTGCAGGGAAATAACATTGACTTTGATCTTGAAAATTAATTGCAAACGTTTGCAGTCGGCAGTTTGAGATCGCGACTTAGCAAGCCGTAAAACTTGCATTCGAGTTGGTCGATGGTGACGTTAGTTTTTACGATCATCAGATTGCCACTGTGCCACTTACCGCTAGGTTTTTCGGGAATGAATTCGAGCGTTCGGTCCTTGCAGCGAATGTTTTCGCCGGTGCCGTCGATCCAGATGTAGGTGGCTTGGATCTTGCCCTCCGGCATCGGAAGACTCATGTACTTGTCCAGCAGGGTCTTGTTGATGTGGGCATTGGGGGATTCCTCGAGGGTTTTCGACATCCTGCGGAAGAAATGCGGAAGAGGGGGGAAGTGTTAAGGTTGTGCCGGACAATGAAATGTTTTCCTATCTATCGTAATCAATCCACTAATGTGTGTTTTATGTTCTTATAGGTTGACGAATTCCCCAAACACTGTACCAACAAAATTCACGTTATCAATGAAATGTCATTTGAACTATTCGAGTGACGATTGGGTTGTCTACCACACACCTGTTCTGATTCATCATTTTAATCAATCCAAATTAACCAACCAAGCTGACGAAAAAACTTCTCTGAAGCTACAAGCTAGTCCTCTCACAACTCTTGTTTCCAAGACACTAAGAAGGAGCAAGCCTGAAACTGTCCCTTTTTATAACTGTTTCGAATAACTTAGCATAGTGGTGTTAAAAATCGTCTTTTCATTATGTTATTAACGTCTTCAATGGAACAGACGACGTTTTATTCTGTTCTCCAATCCAAACGAGAGTTTGCCAATTCGTTTACAATTAGCAGCTTGTTTTAGGGATAGCGTGGCGCAATTTAAGGATCAATCTATAAAAACACGAACAGTTTGATTGCTGCATCTAGCGCACGATCACACTTCTGAGCGCTACCTTCAAGTAAGCTGGTGACTGTGGGTACACGTGGTACCATAAACAAGATTTTCGCATTACGGCACGTTCTGTATGTAATATCGCTTGTTCTTTGACTCAGTCCTCCCTCGTCGAGTTGAGAAAATTTCGACTACCTGTGCATCATGATCTGCCAGAAATGCAAGCAGATAGGACATACGATCTTCCATTGTGGCAATAAGGCACGCTGCTCCAAATTCGGGGAGAAGCATGAGGATGGTGTCTGCACAGATAACACCATTCAGTTTTCCGGAAGGTGCTGCACGGAAGCAAAGACGCATACGTCCACGGAAAGTAGCTGATCAGAAGCCCCAAATCAGCTTACCCAATTCGATGAGTGCACAGTGGTCAAAAAGTCGATTTTAAGGCTCTCAACTAATAGCTCCCAAAATAGTGGAGCTAGAGTGATGGCATCTTTGGCAAAGTTTATTGATATGACTTGCTTCGTAAACTGACCACCACTTGAAATCCCTTTTATATGTACTATTAGATGCAGCCAAATCTATCTGCTTCTACTTACTCCTAAGTGCGGTACAGCCATCGAAAATACGACGAAAAAGACTGAAAAAAGTTCAATAACTCATCCCCACTGAAATAATGGTATCTGTATCTCCAATTGGGTGAAACATACGATTCATATGTCCTCGGCAAAGTTATTTGTATTGAACTTTTCTAAAAATCGCAGCAAGCCGTGCTTTGAAACTGACGTGTTTTGTTTTCGCTGTGTCGGTTTCGCGAAAAAAAAACAAACAATGATTCGTAGTTTAAGGACATACGGGATCAAGTCCCTATCACCCTGCCCTTCGGTTCAGAAAGGGGTATGGGCGCGTTCTGTCGAGTTGGTCGCGGCAGATTTCATGTGTGAATCGGCTGCCCCATCAACGTTCAAAGGTGCCTGAACCAAATGGACAGCTTGTAATGATCACTTGAAGATGCGATGGGGGATCATTGCCCTGTTATGATCTCTCATATGTATCCGTCGAACCATTCTGAACGGCCGTTGTGAGAATATCACCATGAAAATCTCACATGCGCATAGCGTGTTACCAATCACTAATCCCTTTTTCTTTCTATTCTCTTCCCTATTCTATGAACACGAGCAATATCATATCGTCATCCTAAAGTCAACTCTTCGAATGCAGTAACATCGAGACAACACAGAGCAATAAAGAACGGTATAAACCCTAACCAATTTTACTTTCAGACAAATTTTCTAGCACAAGGTAAGTAATCAACATTACACCATTACAAAATATACTGAATATCATCATATCGACATAATATATAACGGGAAAAGGGAGGGACCATCAGGGCACCCAAGTGAAACGATTTTGGATAGGGAGCATGGGACTGCCTCCTCCCTATTGTTAACATTTCGTGGAACGAGGGCGGGCTCTTCGACCCCATCTATTGGGTTTATTCTGTCAATCGAGGGCTCGACTCTAATGCTGTATGTGTGAACTTGCTTTTGGAAGGAGATTCTCTTCCTTTATTCGCGGGTTTCGCGTAAGTGTCTCTGCTTACGGGCCCGCCCAAACGTTTTTGGCCCTTCATACAGGAGCTTGAAGATCACAAACAACAGTAGAATCCTGATCAAATCGTTTTTCAGATTATTCCACTGCTATGGAAAGTTACCTTGCTACAATAGATGGTAGTATTTCATCATCATCATCATCATACGGGATCAAGTCCCTATCATTCCGAAGTTTTCTGAGCACAAACCACAAATATTATTAGGACTTCAGGCGTGACATTTTCAAGAATCGTTTGCTCTACTGGAGCATCCATTAGTTAGAAATTTCAGCGTTGTTTGTTTTGTTTTGTTTGTGATTTTTAGTCTTAAAAATCGTGAACTGGTAATAAATCTAACCTATAAATCATTTGGAAAAAGGATTTCCTCCAGTTTCACCTTAACTTAAACTAACAGTGAACTCATCATGCTTTGTGTAAACGCAGCGAATACAATCGATTCTCTCTGGAAATTTGTGAGTTTTGGTAGTATTTCCTCGTTTTTGTTTTTTTTTATTCTTCGCGCCCGCACCCGCGGAAGAAGCGTTACATCAGCTTAGTTTTGTTTATTAGTGGTAGAATTGTTACAACCGGACATACATTATTTAGCTAGAGTGATTTTCCGTTTCTTCGGGAGTGAATCGATGATTATAAGCAGTTATGAAGTTCGATATAGAGTCGTCTCATAGCGAAGATTTTGATGATTGGCAAAGTGTGGAGAGGAAAAAAAGAAGACTAGTGCAGTGTAAAAACAGCCACTTGTCAGAAACAGTAAACGAAGGCAACGCGCATACGCGCGTGGAAAGCTGGCACATGACTTCAGACGATTCACCACGTGGTGTACAGAGTTCTGTTATGCAGGTTGCATATCTAACAGGCGGTTTGGCAACTTAAATTTTTGCGCTTATTTGGCCGCGAGTGCGATCATCGTAGATTTTTTTTATATTATGGGTGAGATCAACACTCAATAGCAAAAAAAAGCCGAGCAAAATTGTGCTTGCAAAAAACTAATTATTCAACCTCTTGTCACTTTGTCAATTATCCATGTTTTTGGCTAAAAATTTCACAACACTATAACAGATGTATAGACCTTATGTGACCAAAATTTCATGTTGATCAAATTTATAAACTTGAAAATATCATAACATATGTGAAAAAAGTCATTTTTGGACATAGCAATTTTAAAAATCCGTATTTCTGTGAAAAATTTAGGTAGCGTTTTAAACTTGTCTCCATAGCTTAAAACAATACAGAAAATTATGTGGACAAAATTTGAACTGTTTCCATCAAGTGGTATGGACTACAGCTGGCGTCGTCGTTGACGCACTAACATGAGAATTTCCCTTGTTCACCCGATATTGACCTTGCTGAAATATCGGTGCAAGAAAAAAGCCGTTGTGTTGTCAAATTTTCAGCCAAAAATATTGATAATTGACAAAGTGACAGAAGGTTGAACAACGCGTTTTTTGGAAGCAAAATTTTGCTCGGCTTTTTTTTGCTACTGAGTGTATCTGATTATAACTATATAACAATAACATATAGATATAATCAGGTAGATCTCACCCATATTATGTTTTAGTATTATTTTCAAATAATACTAAATGCGTGCCTGGTTTGGAGATTTTACATTTTCATATATGGAAGTATGTTGCAGTGCCCTTATTCAAATGATAATGTTAACATTTGGGGTTTATTGTATGTGAATATAACCTCGAAATGGACTTTCCAGACATTATAAAATGGTTTGCTGGATCTGCAGTAGAGATATCACTTTCTAGCTGACAGTTTAAAGCTGCTTTCAATGATTACTTGAAGGATTGTTGTAAATAGATTTCTTCCATAACACCATTGCCGGCCAATGGGTTAGATTATACGCACACAGTTATTGGTACTGAATTTTTCTACAAATTTGCTGAAGACATCAACTCTCTGTCTCAAAATCCAAAGAAAAGTTGAATTTTTATCTCACTTTTCATCTCCATCTCTCCCGGGGACATCCAAAACCCCTGTTGTCCGATTTTTAAGAACAGCAGCCCCATCTTCATCTGGGCTATTGATAATATTGTGAAAGGTATATTCTAGTGTCTTGAAATTTCAGACCCTCTTAACACGTACGTGCCCAACCCCTCTGAGATAGAAAAAATCAAATTAAAAATTAATGATACTTCATCGTTAGCCATCGGATGTTAATACGATTTATTTCAATAGATCACAAAACTATCCTAGTTTGTGGATTTGTACTGGTTATATCGAAAATGTCCGTAACATTGAATTCCAAGGTTGGAGTACTGGGATAAGTACCTGTCCAAGGAGGGTGGTCAACATATTTTAAGATGCAAAACGTGGCATGCGGCATATACATCTTCATGATCTAGCAAAACTAGGTCATCAGAAAATGTCTAACCATCCTGGTCACTAAAAGAGGCTCTGCGGGATCCGAGTTCCTCCGGAAAAGTGGGCATATTCAAATCATTTCCTAAACCTTGCTTGCGACAAATCAAACTTTATGATTTTGCAAAAATATGTCTGTGGAGGACATTCTGAGGATTTCTAACCATACTGGACATTTAGGGATGCCCTGTGGGATCCGAGTTCCTCCGGGAAAGTGGCCATATTAAAATCTTTACTAAAATCCCATTTCAACCGTGAAACCACAACAGCTGTTTCTACATTAGCTCTATGCTTGTCTCGGCTTGCGGTACATCCCCTAACCAAGCCATTTTTTACAAAAGGATACTGTCGAGCTGGGAACGACACGCACATTTTAGTGCACCAAAGCATAACGAAATTCAGAAAAAGAGCACGAACAGGACGGATGAATTACAAAAGTTAGGCTAGGTCTTCTTTGTTCAATCTTTCTTACGAGCATAAGCAGTACGATCAAGTTTCCTGGAAAATGCTGTGGTTGTTTTCAGAAGACAAAGTTATGAAAAACCATGAAGCTTGATATGTCGCAAAACAGCTTTTGGTTACGATTTGCATATGGCTACTTTTCCGGAGGAACTTGGATACCACAGGGCTTCCCTCAGTGGCCAGTATGATCATACACCCTCAGAGGACATTCTTCTGAAAACTATAAATTAGTAGAAAAATTAGTAATCTCCATTTAATTCCAACTACCTTTGCTTATCTTCGACAGATACGCGTATTTCGTCTACAATGTGCAGACTTCTTCAGTGTCTCGTACTAATAACTCGACTGAGTCGAGTTATAAATAACCAGTCGAGTTATTAGTACGAGACACTGAAGAAGTCTGCACATTGTAGACGAAATACGCGTATCTGTCGAAGATAAGCAAAGGTAGTTGGAATTAAATGGAGATTACTAATTTTTCTTCTAATTTATAGTTACAAGTATTCCACTAAACAGCTCAAACCCTCTAGGATTCATTCTTCTGAAGATCTATTTTTGCAAAATGATAAAGTTTGATGTATCGCAAGTCAGGTTTTTGGAAAAGATTTGAATATGGCCACTTTAACGGAGGAACCCTTCCTGTGTGCTTGGAATGCTTAGGAATTTCTAAACGTCTTTTCTTGACGTAGTTTTGCATAATCATGAATGTAGATGGCCACAGGGCCTTCTTAACTGGCCAGTACGGTCAGGAATTCTCAGAATTTCCTCCGGGAACAAAGTTTTGCAAAATCATAGTTTGATACGTCGCAAGCCAAGTTTTAGAAAAGATTTGAATACGGCCCCTTTCCCAAAAGAATGGTCAGACACCCTAAAAAGGCCCTCCGAAGACAAAGTATTGCAAAGTCTTGAAGTTTTACAAGTCACAAGCCAGGGTTTGGAATATATTTGAATATGGCCACTTTTCCGAAGGAACTCAGATTCCGCAAGGTCTCTTTTAGTGGCCAGTAGATCAGAAATCATCAACATGTCTTTTGATGGCCTAGTTTTGCTTAATCATGAAGTTTGATATTCCGCATGTTTCGCATATAGAAATTTGTTGTCCACCATCCCTAGACAGTCAACGTTTGCATTAAAAAAAAAAGGACTACAATTGCCTATTTTTCATGGGTTTACCTTCACCCGCACTGACGAAGCTACCCATGCAGCATCAATAATAGTAACCCATGAGTCAGTAGACAAAATTTGACAGCTTTATCAGTCGAACTCTAACTGTGATGGCAAAAACAGTGAAGCAACTCCGTTCAGAAGTGTGCGGGTTCAAAGAACGGCACCCCGCCGCGTCGAAAACGGACATCGTGCGGCACTTTGTGGACGAAGAAAGAACTGAAAAACATGTCTACACGCATGTTTTCGCCCGCCATGGCGAATGTTTCACTTAACTGCCGGAAGGCCGCTCGCAAGGGCGTAGCATTTTTTTGCAAGTAAGCTTAAAAAATTACCTTCCATGGGAAATTTATCATAGCAATTATCTATCTTAGCGTTTTTTTATCACATTCCGAAAAAAAAGTCAATTTTTTAATGCAAACGTTACTTACCCCAATACTCCCATCTTGGAATCCGAAACTACGTCTATTTTCGAAAAAAAACTATGCAGATCCACAAACTAGGATAACTTTGTGTTATTGTGCGAAAACCCGCTTCAAAATCCAACAGCTAACGATGGAGTATTATTAATTTTAAATTTAAGTTTTGCTTTCTTAAAGGGGTTGGGGACGTACGTGCTTAAAACATTGTTCTGGCAATGCTTCCCATTGGAAGTTTTATTTTTGGGCAATTGACATTAACGTGGTCAACTATCATTTCCTTCGATAGATAATTTGCCAAAAGAGGTCGGGAATTTGATCACTGCAGTGGAATTGTCGAATTTTTATTTCAAATTTGGGGGTGGCGGGAGGGGAGAATCTTCTAAGTTTTTAACTCACAATACCGATTGTGATACAATTACTTGTTGTTAAATATGACTCTTCCGAAATCGAGCTTCCTTCTCATGGATTCAATATTATTCGTTTTGATCGTGAAGATTCATGTGGAGGACAAGTAGTTTTGGAGATTATAAAGTGCTACTTCTTCTATAGAGTCAATTTTCCTCAAACCTCAGGTATTGGAGCTGTTGGATGTCAGGCTGTTATAAAAAGTAAAAGCCTCGAGCTTTGTTAACGGAAACCAACATTCGGACATTTGTTCAGTTCTTTCTGCTCCACGGTTGTTCATGGGAGATTTTTACCCCCACGGTACAGGTTGGAGAGAACTGTCGGATGACAACCGGTCTTCTTTGATATATGACCTCTGTGACAACTTCAATATGACAGTTCTTATCAATGGAGAAATTTGGCAGTTGGCAGTAGATTAGACCGCACACCTCAGCTTTGTTCGAATTCATTATCATTGGATTGCACCTGAAATGTGATTCAGGATCCCCCCGGTTGTTCCCGCCCCCCTTACTTACCACGCATTGTGGAAACTTGGCAATCGCGGCAAAAGATTGTTTGCTTGATCGGATACCGCCTTTCAAACATGCCCTACGCTCAATTTCAACTACTTCTATTCAATTTCACAACCTGCCGTGCTCTATCAATACTTTCTCCTCACATCTTTCGTTCTAGCAGAAATTGCTGCCCACTCCTAGGGTTGCATGATGATAAGAAGGGTTTTTCCAATATCCGGGATCCCAATATATGTTAACTTGGTTTTGACGGGCCAATTTTTGAAGTGACATAGCACTTTCCCAAACAAGTTTAGAATTAAATGTTGCTGATTTTGCTGATTTGCTGCTAGACTATCAGACATAATACAAATATTTGAATGTCTTTAGTTTCAACGAATGCACATTACAGATAATTCAAGAAATGCTTGACTTTCTGCTTGAAACACGGTTGGTCATTTACCCAAGATTTACCCCAGATATTGAGACATTTACCCCTGTACCAGTTACCCCTGCTCCCACAAGATTTTCGAATCTTGAACCGCCTGTAAATAAAACGATTGATCCTGGACGAATATTTGGCCCTCCATTTATCCACAGATCACGACCAGGGCTTGTCACATTGTATAAGTGACTAAAATGATATTTTTTCTTCATCCAGTCTTCATTTTTTCCTATAAGAGAATACACTCAGTAGCAAAAAAATAGCCGAGCAAAATTTTGTTAGCAAAAAACTCCATGTTCAACCTCCTGTAACTTTGTCAATTATCAATATTTTAGGCTGAAAATTTTACAACATTATAAAAAGTATATGAACCTTATGTAACCAAAATTTCATGTTGTTAAAATTTATAGATTTGAAGTTATCATAACACATATGAAAAAAGTCATTTTTGGACATAGCAATTTCAAAAATCCGTATTTTTGTGAAAAATTTAGGTAGCATATTAAAAATTTCTTCATAGCTTATAACAATACAGACACCTCGGCTTTTTTTTGCACCGATATTTCAGCAAGGTCAATATCGGGTGAAAAAGGGAAGTGCTCATGTTGGTACGTCAACTTTGACGCCAGCTGTAGTCCAAACCGCTTTATAAAAACAGTTCAAATTTGGTCCACATTATTTTCTTTACTTTTATAAGCTATGAAGAAATTTTTAATATGCTACATAAATTCTTCACAGAAATACGGATTTTTGAAATTGCTATGTCCAAAAATGACTTTTTTCACATATTTTATGATAACTCCAAATTCATAAATTTTATCAACATGAAATTTTGGTCACATAAGGTCTATACATTGGTTTTTATATTGTCAAATTTTCATTTAAAAATATTAATAATTGACAAAGTAACAGGAGGTTGAACAACGAGATTTTTGGAAGCAAAATTTTGCTCGGCTTTTTTTTGCTACTGAGTG